>JAGTYA010000734.1:0-19120 GCA_024291935.2 Okapia johnstoni | reverse complement strand
TTACCTGGTGCAAGATTTTCCCTGGTGCAAGAGGATGTTTGGCTGTGAAGACGCCAGAATCAATGGCTCTGCTCCCAGGGCCTCAGTTTCCCAGTCAGAACAGACCTAGTCTCCAGAGCTCTCTGCTACAGAGCAGACATGGGGAAATAGCTCTGAGGAGGGTTTCCTTCAGGCTCCCTGGGAACTGTGGCCTCTTTCACTGACTTTCCAGGTATCACTTCCCCAGCCCCTTGTGATTTTCAGCCAGATGCAGCCTTGCAGGGTCTCTTCCTTAGAGTCAAAAAAGGTAGCCCAAGGGACTGCTTATTCAGTCTTTCCCTGGTGCAAGAGGTGTTTGGCTGTGAAGACGCCAGAACAATGGCTCTGCTCCCAGGGCCTCAGTTTCCCAGTCAGAACAGACCTAGTCTCCAGAGCTCTCTGCTACAGAGCAGACATGGGGAAAAAAGCGCTGTGGAGGGTGCCTTCACGTTCCCCTGGCACTGTCGAAGCCTTACCTGGGCTTTGGAGCCTAGGCACTGTGGCCTCTTTCACTGACTTTCCAGGTATCACTTCCCAGCCCCTTGTGATTTTCAGCCAGATGCAGCCTTGCAGGGGTCTCTTCCTTAGAGTCAAAAAAGGTAGCCCAAGGGACTGCTTATTCAGTCTTCCCTGGTGCAAGAGGTGTTTGGCTGTGAAGACGCCAGAACAATGGCTCTGCTCCCAGGGCCTCAGTTTCCCAGTCAGAACAGACCTAGTCTCCAGAGCTCTCTGCTACAGAGCAGACATGGGGAAAAAGCTCTGTGGAGGGTTTTCACGTTCCAGGGCACTGTCGAAGCCTTACCCGGGGGCTGGGAGCCTAGGCACTGTGGCCTCTTTCACTGACTTTCCAGGTATCACTTCCCAGCCCCTTGTGATTTTCAGCCAGATGCAGCCTTGCAGGGTCTCTTCCCTTAGAGTCAAAAAAAGGTAGCCCAAGGGACTGCTTATTCATCTCTTCCCCTGGTGCAAGAGGTGTTTGGCTGTGAAGACGCCAGAACAATGGCTCTGCTGCTCCCAGGGCCTCAGTTTCCCAGTCAGAACAGACCTAGTCTCCAGAGCTCTCTGCTACAGAGCAGACATGGGGAAAAAGCTCTGTGGAGGGTGCCTTCACGTTCCAGGGCACTGTCGAAGCCTTACCTGGGCTTTGGAGCCTAGGCACTGTGGCCTCTTTTCACTGACTTTTCCAGGTATCACTTCCCAGCCCCTTGTGATTTTCAGCCAGATGCAGCCTTGCAGGGTCTCTTCCTTAGAGTCAAAAAAGGTAGCCCAAGGGACTGCTTATTCAGTCTTCCCTGGTGCAAGAGGTGTTTGGCTGTGAAGACGCCAGAACAATGGCTCTGCTCCCAGGGCCTCAGTTTCCCAGTCAGAACAGACCTAGTCTCCAGAGCTCTCTGCTACAGAGCAGACATGGGGAAAAAGCTCTGAGGAGGGGTGCCTTCACGTTCCAGGGCTGCCTTGTCGAAGCCCTACCTGGGGTGCTGGGGCCTAGGCACTGTGGCCTCTTTCACTGACTTTCCAGGTATCACTTCCCAGCCCCTTGTGATTTTCAGCCAGATGCAGCCTTGCAGGGTCTCTTCCTTAGAGTCAAAAAAAGGTAGCCCAAGGGACTGCTTATTCAGTCTTCCCTGGTGCAAGAGGTGTTTGGCTGTGAAGACGCCAGAACAATGGCTCTGCTCCCAGGGCCTCAGTTTCCCCAGTCAGAACAGACCTAGTCTCCAGAGCTCTCTGCTACAGAGCAGACATGGGGAAAAAAGCTCTGAGGAGGGTGCCTTCACGTTCCCAGGGCACTGTCGAAAGCCTTACCTGGGCTTTGGAGCCTAGGCACTGTGGCCTCTTTCACTGACTTTCCAGGTATCACTTCCCAGCCCCTTGTGATTTTCAGCCAGATGCAGCCTTGCAGGGTCTCTTCCTTAGAGTCAAAAAAGGTAGCCCAAGGGACTGCTTATTCAGTCTTCCCTGGTGCAAGAGGTGTTTGGCTGTGAAGACGCCCAGAACAATGGCTCTGCTCCCAGGGCCTCAGTTTCCCAGTCAGAACAGACCTAGTCTCCAGAGCTCTCTGCTACAGAGCAGACATGGGGAAAAAGCTCTGTGGAGAGGGTGCCTTCAGGCTCCCTGGCACTGTCGAAGCCTTACCTGGGCTGCTGGGGCCTAGGCACTGTGGCCTCTTTCACTGACTTTCCAGGTATCACACTTCCCAGCCCCTTGTGATTTTCAGCCAGATGCAGCCTTGCAGGGTCTCTTCCTTAGAGTCAAAAAAGGTAGCCCAAGGGACTGCTTATTCAGTCTTCCCTGGTGCAAGAGGTGTTTGGCTGTGAAGAAGACGCCAGAACAATGGCTCTGCTCCCAGGGCCTCAGTTTCCCAGTCAGAACAGACCTAGTCTCCAGAGCTCTCTGCTACAGAGCAGACATGGGGAAAAAGCTCTGAGGAGGGTGCCTTCCTTTCACGCGTTCCAGGGCACTGTCGAAGCCTTACCTGGGCTTTGGAGCCTAGGCACTGTGGCCTCTTTCACTGACTTTCCAGGTATCACTTCCCAGCCCCTTGTGATTTTCAGCCAGATGCAGCCTTGCAGGGGTCTCTCTCTTAGAGTCAAAAAAGGTAGCCCAAGGGGACTGCTTATTTCAGTCTTCCCTGGTGCAAGAGGTGTTTGGCTGTGAAGACGCCAGAACAATGGCTCTGCTCCCAGGGCCTCAGTTTCCCAGTCAGAACAGACCTAGTCTCCAGAGCTCTCTGCTACAGAGCAGACATGGGGAAAAAGCGCTGAGGAGGGTGCCTTCAGGTTCCCCTGCACTGGGGAAGCCCTTACCCGGGGCTTTTGGAGCCTAGGCACTGTGGCCTCTTTTCACTGACTTTCCAGGTATCACTTCCCAGCCCCTTGTGATTTTCAGCCAGATGCAGCCTTGCAGGGTCTCTTCCTTAGAGTCAAAAAAGGTAGCCCAAGGGACTGCTTATTCAGTCTTCCCTGGTGCAAGAGGTGTTTGGCTGTGAAGACGCCAGAACAATGGCTCTGCTCCCAGGGCCTCAGTTTCCCAGTCAGAACAGACCTAGTCTCCAGAGCTCTCTGCTACACAGAGCAGACATGGGGAAAAGCGCTGTGGAGGGTGCCTTCACGTTCCAGGGCACTTGTCGGGAAGCCTTACCTGGGCTTTGGAGCCTAGGCACTGTGTGGCCTCTTTCACTGACTTTTTCCAGGTATCACTTCCCAGCCCCTTGTGATTTTCAGCCAGATGCAGCCTTGCAGGGTCTCTTCCCTTAGAGTCAAAAAAGGGTAGCCCAAGGGACTGCTTATTCAGTCTTTCCCTGGTGCAAGAGGTGTTTGGCTGTGAAGACGCCAGAACAATGGCTCTGCTCCCAGGGCCTCAGTTTCCCAGTCAGAACAGACCTAGTCTCCAGAGCTCTCTGCTACAGAGCAGACATGGGGAAAAAGCGCTGTGGAGGGTGCCTTCACGTTCCAGGGCACTGTGGCGAAGCCTTACCCCGGCTTTGGGAGCCTAGGCACTGTGGCCTCTTTCACTGACTTTCCAGGTATCACTTCCCAGCCCCTTGTGATTTTTCAGCCAGATGATGCAGCCTTGCAGGGTCTTCTCTTCCTTAGAGTCCCAAAAAAGGTAGCCCAAGGGACTGCTTATTCAGTCTTCCCCCTGGTGCAAGAGGTGTTTTGGCTGTGAAGACGCCAGAACAATGGCTCTGCTCCCAGGGCCTCAGTTTCCCAGTCAGAACAGACCTAGTCTCCAGAGCTCTCTGCTACAGAGCAGACATGGGGAAAAAGCGCTGAGGAGGGTTCCTTCACGTTCCTGCACTGGTCGGGAAAGCCCCTACCTGGGTGCTGGGAGCCTAGGCACTGTGGCCTTTCACTGACTTTCCCAGGTATCACTTCCCAGCCCCTTGTGATTTTCAGCCAGATGCAGCCTTGCAGGGTCTCTTCCTTAGAGTCAAAAAAGGTAGCCCAAGGGACTGCTTATTCAGTCTTCCCTGGTGCAAGAGGTGTTTGGGCTGTGAAGACGCCAGAACAATGGCTCTGCTCCCAGGGCCTCAGTTTCCCAGTCAAACAGACCTAGTCTCCAGAGCTCTCTGCTACAGAAGCAGACATGGGAAAAAGCGCTGTGAGAGGGTGGCCTTCACGTTCCCAGCACTGTCGAAAGCCCTACCTGGGCTTTCATGGACATGGGGGAAAATAGCTTCTGAGGAGGGGTTTCCTTGAAGCCTCCCCGGCCTTTGGGAACTTATACACTGACCGTGACTCCCTGGCACAGGGGCTTGGGATTGTAGCCTCTTTCACTGGACTCTCCTAGAGTACCATTTAGAGCCACTGACTTTTCCAGTGTATCACTTCCCAGCCCCTGACCTAAATTAGCACAGCCAGAGACCAGATGCAGTCACTTGCAGGAGTCTCTTCCTTGAGAGACCCAAAAAAAGTTGTAAAGCCCAAGGGACCTGCTTATTCAGTCTTTCCATGGTTGCAAAGAGGTAGTTTGGCCTGTTTTCAGTGACTGAAGTGACCGCAGAACAATGTGTCTCTGATTCCAAAGGCCGCCTCAGCCTTTGTCCCCAGTCAGAACAGACCTTAGTCTCCAGAGAGGGGGTCATCTGATACAGAGCTGAGACATGGGGAAAAAGTGCTAGGGTGGAGGGTTGCCTTGGGTTGTCTCCAGACCGCTTCCGACAGACATGGGCATGCTATCGGAAAGCCTTACCTTGGCTTTGTTGCTTCTTCGAGGCCTAGGGAACTGGCCTGGTCTCTTTCACTGGATTTTCCAGTTATCACCTTCCCAATCGCCCCTGTGATTTTTATTTCAAAGTCCTACCTTTAAGTGCTTCCTGCAGAACAAGGGATCCTTCTTTTGTTAATTCAGTCTGCAAGAAAGGTAGCCCAAGGGGACTGCTTATTCAATGGCTTTGTTTACCCCAGACTTATTTTGTTCTTTCACTGATTTGTCCAGAAGTTTTGGCTAAAGCGCTCTCACAGGCCCCATGTTTGTTCCTCAGTGGTTTTTCTTGGGGTAAGTCTCCAAGGCACTTTTCGTACCTCAACTGTGAGCTTTAGACTTAGGGCCTTTTGTTTTTGCTCTGAGCACTTCCAGCCCCTGTTACTTTTCAGCCAGATAAGTCTTGCAGGTCCTTCCTAATCGCTTTAGTTTGGGGGCTGGGCTAGTCAGATGATGACCCGGGTGCAGATTTTTTTGGCTGTAGTAGGTCCCAACAGTCTCCCAGGCCCTTTTGAGACAGTCATAGGAGATTCCCATGCCAGCAGAGCTTCATCTGTTTTTATTAACATGTGGGAAAAAAGCTGTATGCTGCTTCACTTCCAGCACGGTGAACTTTATTTTTTTTTTTAGCCTTGAAGGTATTGTCATTTTCCAGTAACTTACCCCTTTGAATTTTCTATTATTTAATCCTTTCCTTAAGTAAAATAATTTTCCCCTTCTGGCTTTATTTTACGTTTCCCTTTTTTTATCTTTTGGCTTAATTTTAAGATTCTCTCTCAGATGCAGCCTGTCGAGGGTGTTCCTTTTAGGCTGCTCGCTACATTCAAGACATGGGAAGAGAGTAGCTTTCACAGGTCCAGGGGAACCTGTTACTTTGTTTGATCACGTTTCTTCTTTGGTTTTCCGATGAACACTTTAGCCCTTTGCTCGACTTTTTTTTTAGGCAGCTCTTGCACAGGGCTCTTCCTACCCATTAGAGTCCAAAAAGACCCAAGGGACTCGCTTTATTCAGGCTTCCTCCAGTGGTGCTAGAGAGGTGTTTAGGCTCTAGAAGACGCCAATGAACAATGGCTCTGCACATTTAGGGCTCTCTTCAGTATACAATACAGTCAGGAAACAGTGGCGTAGTCTATAGATCGGCACCCCGAAGCCTTCAGGCTACCCCCATGGGTGCTTTCAAACTTTCCCTTATTGCGTTCAGTCCAAACAATCTCAACCAGGGGTCACCTCTGTCCTCATACTTGAAGTCAAAATAGTAGCCCAAAGGGCTTTCTTCCCTAGGCACTTCTGGTCCATCTTGTCAATCTGACCCACTCCCCAAACAGAATATCACACACCCAGACGCCACTTTGTTGAACCTTCAGCCAGATAGCAAGCGCTTGCAGGGCCTGCTAATCCTCAGAGTGCAAAAAAAGGTAGCCCAAGGGACTGCTTATACAACTTGTCTTTCCCTGGTGCAAGGAGGTGTTTTGGCTGTGTAAGACACCAAAACAGCCTTGCAGGAACTCTGCTGTAACGTCCCAGGCCTCATGGTTCACCTTCCTGGTCAGAACAGACCTAGATCTCTGCTCCAGAGCCTCAGTGTCCTCAGTCAAACAACCTAATCTCCAAGCCTCTCTGCTACAGAGCAGACATGTAATACGTCGTGATAGAAGTGCCTTGAGCTCCCTGCCCTTGGGAAAGCCCACCGGTGCTGGCTACACGTGTCCTCGTCTCTCTGGCGTTCCAGGATCTACTGTCCCACCCCTTGTGAGTTTCAGCCATTGCACCCTGCAGTCCCTTTAGTGATTTAAAAGATACAGACATGATCCTGAGACCATCCTTGCTAGATTGTCTGTCTGTAGAGTCCACAACAAATGTAAGTGTCTCTCTCGCAGGAACTTCATTCCATCATATCAACCTAGCACCTGACCGTACTGCGAGGTGACACACACGTGCATTTCATCAAGGAAGAACAATGGTTCACTTCTGGGAACCAGGGCCTCGGTTTTCCCGAGTTTGCTTTCTCCTCTGACTTCCATGTGCAGCGTTCCAGATGTAGTGACTGTTCAGAGCATTATCAATAATAATCACCTCCTGGTTCTCTCCTAGCTCATAAAGGAGCTACAAAGTTGCTTAATCAGTCTCCTGCTGCAAAAGTGGGTTTGTCAGTTAACCGTTTATCTAGTTTCAGTGGTTTTTTCTGTCCAAGTCTGAACAACCTAGATATCCAGACCCTCGCTACAAGCACAGAACATTACTCGAAATGTCTCCTTGGAATCCCCGTGTTGAGGGAAACCCGACCTCCCGTAGCCTACACTTGACCTCTTCACACTGACTTTCCAGTACACGTTTCCTCCCCTTAGCTTTCTGTACATGAAACAAAAAGTGCATTGTTTCTTCCTTATTCATAAAGAGAGCCCAATATATGAACTTAATGCACCTCCCAGGTCTGAAGTTGTCTGGTAAAAGCCACAACGAGATGCGACAATCACCCTATTTCACACATATAACCTATGACCTAAGGCTCCAACTCACTTGATAAAAAACAGAATACACATCGGCAAGTAGTCTTAAGATGTGTCCAGAGTTCCCTTGATAGTCTACCGAATACACAAACCTTGCACAGTGAAGTAACTTCCGCGACTTTCCAGTATTCTATTACTGAGGCCTATGTAGTTATCAGGGGAATTCAGCCTCAGTGGGTCGCTACTTATATCATAAATAGTAAGGGATAAAAAGTGCTTATCAGTTTCCCTTGAAATAAGAGGGTTGTAAAAGCTCACTACCACATGCTCCTCCCTCCCTCAATTTAATAGGTCATGAACAACAGATAAAGCAGCTCGCTGCTCGTGAGTCTCACTCTATACTTTTGCTACAAAGGTATGTCCTTCAGTTTCCCAGATTTTCGGGAAAAACATCCGTGGTTGGGAGCGGTAATGCGCCCTTTGGCAAATCGGTGCCCGCTTCCACGGACGTTTCCGATTATATCACTTGAACTAGATTTACAGAAATGATTCAGAACCTCTAATGGGGAACTACCTGGTAGCTCTTCCTTTGAGTCAGAAAAAATTGTTGAAGTCAGGTTATCTTATCAGCGTCCCATCGAAGGATTAAGTTTGGCATGTGTGAAGATGCCACTGACAATGGATGCGCTTCCAAGCCCTCATGTTCCCATCTGAATCATAACTATCTCCCAAGAGCTCGGCTAGCCATATCTTGCTCACACCAGTGCAATGAGCTCGAGTGAGAGTGTCCGGGAGTCACTGGCTGGGAACCTCTACCCGTGTGGGCCTACACTGTGACTCTCCCACTGCAACTGTTGTCTCCTTGTATAACGTCTTTTTTCAGCGCCCTAGGAATTCTTCAGCCAGATTACAGCCTTGCAAGGGTCTCTCTGCCATAGAGGCATAAAAGGTACCGCAAGAGGCTAAGCCAGCTGCCTGCCAAGGGAAAGTTGTTGTCTGTTAGACGACACAAACAATGGCTCTCTCCCAGGCCTCAGTGTCCATTCCCGGTATACAATCCTATGTCCAAGCTTCTCTATACAGTCAACTGGGAAAAAGGCCCAAAAAGGTGTTTCACGCTCCCAGGCACTTCAGCATTCTGGTTTGACCTAGACAGGTTATTTTAGTTTGGTTCCATACACTACCACAACCCCCTGTGATGTTCTGCCAATCCACAGCACATCAGCTTCTCCCTTAATAGCAGTAATTAATAGACAGAATCTGTATGATAAGTTCTCTTATTCTTCAGACAACATATGTCTGATCCACCTGCTATCCCCGGATCTAAAGAATGCTAGTTCCTCCATCACTATGACTACAAGCACACATATTGAGTGGGCAATTGGTTGGGCTTGATGCCCTGCTGTCGAACATGACCCGTTTTTGACACCTAGCTCGTGATCCTTGCCTCTACGTGGCCCTCTTCACTTTACATCCGAAGGTATGAAAGAGGGGCTGGTGCCTAGAGTATGCACTAAAAACGGAGTCTCTTCTTAAGCCATTGCACCCATGAGCTTATCAGGCTTCCCTGGTGCACTCAGGTGTTTGGACCAGGTATTAGCTCAGAACAATAGTCCGGCTCCTATGCCCGTCAAGATTTCGCGTTGGTAGAAATCAACCTTCGGATCCAGAGCTCGCTGCGACAGAGCACCCTATTCAAAAGCGCTGAGGAGTGTTTCCTTGAGGTTCCCTGGCTTCGGAAGCCCTACCCAGGCGTGGAGCCTACGCAATGAGTCCTCTTTCCAGCTGAAGTTTTCCAGTACGAGCTTTCAACCCCCTTCTGATTTTACACCACAGGGCAGCTCCTGCAGGATCCTCTTCCTTATAGTCATATTAACAAGGTAGCACAATGAAGTGCTTAGTTCAAGCTTCCCTGATGCAAGAGGTGTTTTGTCACTGATAAGAATGTTCCACCACACAATGGTCTTGATCCAAGGGCCTCAGTTGTCCCATTCAGAACCGATACCTAAGTCTCCACAGCTCTCAGATACAGAGCTCTCACATGGGCAAACATAGCTCGGAGGAAGGGTGCCATTGATGCCCTCTTGAACTTCTAACCGTCGTGGCTTAGCACAGCGATCTCTCCCACTACTTCCGAGGCGGTGAGTCCCCTAGGATATTCACAATGGCCCAGCTAACTCTTCTTAGAGTTTTAAAAACCCAAGAGCTTTTAGCCTATTTTCCCTCGAAACATGGCTGCTTATAAGGACAACAATGGAGCCCTCCTGTCCATCAGTTTCCTATCAGAACCACCTAGAACCTAACTCATCCTGCTACCGGATCATACATGATCAAACTACAGATGTTCCTTGAGTTCCCTGGCTTGGATCAATCCCCGGGCGTGGGCCTAGCACAGTGGCCTCTTCCTCTGACATTTCCAGTACTCTATCCAGACCCTTTAATGACACCTAAGACGTGCGGAGCGCCTCAGTTTAGACCCATCAAACATGCGCCAAGAGTCTCCAGTCTAGCCCTCTGCTTACAAAGATACATCTGTTAATAAGCCAAACAATGGGTAAAAGTTCTGAGGTCAGTTCATTCCACTTCAAAAACCTATATCCCAAGAGCTGTTTGTTCGTCGAAGCCCACTCCGGGCCTAGCTCGTGGATTTCCTTGAGCCTAGGAAGCCCAACGACGGCGGAGCCTAGCACTTGGCCTACTGAGACTACTTTCGCAGGTAGCACATTCACACCCCTTGTGATTTTTGCAGCCACAGGTAGCCTTGCAAGGGTCACTTCCTTAGAGTCAAAAAAGGTTTCTCCAAGGACTATGCTTATTTCAGGCTTCCCTGGTGCAAAGACATTGTTTGAGTCTGCTAAGAAGCCACATAACCTGGGAATCATGCGCCCAGGGCCTCAGTATCCCAGTCAAACAGACCTATATCCCAATCAGAGCTCTCTGCTACAGACAGCAGCAACATGGGGCAATAGCTCTGAGCAATGTTCCCTTGAGGTTTCCCTCATTGTGGAACGTCCCTACCCCGGCGTGCCTAGGCACCTAGGCACTGTGAGCCATCTTCCACTGTGACTTTCCATGTAGGCACTGTCCCACCCCTTTTGGATTTTCAGCCAAAGGGCACCTGGCAGAGTCTCTTCCTTAGAGTCAAAAACAAGGTAGCCCCAAAGGATCATGTTTATTACTGTCTTCCCTGTCAATGCCAAGAGGATGGGATGGGCTGTGAAGACGCCTGGAACACAATGGCTCGTTCCTCCTGGGCCTCAGTTTCACTGTCAGTGGGTATTGTCACATCCTACAGTCTCCATGAGCTCTCTACTCCAGAGCATGACATGGGTGGACTATAGCTCTGTGGTGGGTTCCTGTTGAAGCTCACTCTGCCTTGGGGATAGCCTATTCCCGGTCAAAAGAGTGCTCGGGGCAAATAGAGGCACTGTGGTCATTATTGCTACACTGACTGTTTCAGGTATATCACTTCCCAGCACCTGTGTGCGAGTGTTTCAGCCCGATCATACTGGAGCGAGTATCTGCTGGGTCTCAGGCTTTCACAATTGTGTCATAAATAAGGTTGTAATACAATCGTCCAGGATACGGATTAGATGGGGCTGTCTGCCTGAGGCAGACGCCTTGTCCCGGGGGGGGGTAAGTAGCCTCGGGACGACATGATAGACCCCATCAGATTAAGACCATGGTCTCCATGCTCGAAGGAGAAAATGAGCGAAGATAGGGGTAAAAACGCTGTGATTAGTTTCTGTAAGTGGAGAATGTGACTGTCGAGAACAGGGAGCTCCTACGTGATTTAATGACCGGGGGTTTCTTCAGCCCGCTTTAGTGCTGTCGGAGGGGGGCCCGGATCGGAGGCGCACGGACGTGGGGCGGGCGTTAGTGTCTTGTTCCTTGATTTGTTATCCCTAGCTACTACACCGGCCAGTTTTGCTACCAGCGCCCGGGACTTGGCTCTGCGGCCACTTCCCGCTTAGCATACGGAGGAGTTCCAAGAGAATGCTTATTCAGAGCTTTCCCTGGTCAAAGATGTGATCTGGACTGCAATGGAAGCATGCCACAAACACGGAGGCTCGCTCCATGGCACCCATGTTCCCAGATTTGTTATTGACCTGAAGTTGGGTCCCAGAAGGGCTCTGATACAAGACGCAAGCATGGGACAGGGGCTCTGAGAGGGTCCTTGCGGGGGGCAAGGGGATTGTGCAGGCCACTTCACTTCGACTGGCCACTTAGTTGAGCGTGCCCGGTAAAATGACCTCATTGGAACATGACTATGTCCAGCTGGAGAATGTGATTTTTCACAGTACGTAGAGGTACCAACTTGAGGTGCAGGGTGTTTGTCATGCGTTTAGATCACGTTAAGGCGGGGGCCCAGCCTATGCAACTGTTTAAGGTCAGTTCTCTTTTATTGCCGGTTTTATTAAAGCATCAATGGCCGGGGTAGAACAACTCAGGAAATGGCCAATGCACGGTTCGTCCATGGAAGGCTACAGTTTCCCATTGAAAACGGCCCATGGGTGAGGCAGAGATCTCGCCACAGCGGGCCCACGACAGGGGATTAAGCGTCTGGGCAGTGGCGGTTACAATGGATTCACTGACAACCATTCTAGGTGGGGACGGAGGGCTTGGGACCACTGCAAACTGGTGCAGGGGAGGCCTACTGAGCCGCACGTGTAGCATTTTCATAACGGTCTGAACCTTTAGGGGTTCGGAGTGACCAGCATGGGCCACCTGCCGGACCTTGTCAGGAAAGGGGTCCCAAGTTGTGAACTGTTATTCAGCGCTTCCGGAGAAAACATGTCGGAAAACCAACTGCCATAACATTGCGAGATTGTACTAATCCAAGCGACAGGACCTCAGTACGTTGCCAGTCAAGGAAAAGGTACTTGAGTCTCCGGCATGAGCTCTCTCTTTTTTATTAAGAGCGCAGCCTAGTGGCAAAAAGTCGGCTCTAGGAGCCGGTACGGAGAGTTGACACGGTATCCCTGGGCACTGGGGAAAGCCCGGACCGCAAGATGGTATAAAGGAGCCTACGGAAGCTGTGGCCTTGCTTCAGCGGGACTTTTCCAGGAATATGGAAACAATTCAGGCCTAAAGTCCTTCGTGATGTTTCAGCACAGGCGGAATTGCCACAAGCCATCTGGCAGGACTCTTCCATTAGAGTCATACAAAGTAAGCCCAAGGCTTAGTGCTTAGGCATTAGCTTCCCTGATGCGAGAGAGGTGTTTGGACTTGTGTAAGAACCGGAGCAAAGGTGTCTGTTCCCCAGGTTCCTCAAGCGAGGATTCCCCTGTCAGAACAGTCCAAGTCTCACTCATGCGCCTTCTGTCTACAGAGGACAAATGACAGAGAGCAAATTAGCAGCTGAGGAAAGTGTTTCCTTAGGTGGAGTCCTTGTGGAGTGACTTGGGATGTGAACGCTCGTCCCGGTGGGTGTGGGGGTGCTAGTCGAGGGTGGGCTTTTTTCAACTTACTTCACAGGTCGTCTACTAAGTCGGGCCTCAGGCCCCCTTGTGGAATACTATCTTCAGCCAGATTTGAAGCACCGTAAGACGCAGGGTCTCTTCACTTAGAGTCAAAAAAGGTAGCCCAAGGAGTGGTTATTCAGAATTTACGCCTGCGGTGCAAAGGGTTGCTTGTCTGTGAAGTATGCACAGATGACAATGGGTCTCATTCGGCGAGGAAGCCGTCAGTTGGCTCCTTTTGTCAAGCGTGACAGACCTGGGGTCCTACCAGAAGCGGCTAGGCTACGAGAGCAATAATGGGCAATTTAGCGCCGTCGGTGGGAGTCCGCGAGAGTGGCCTTCAAGTTCCAAGGCTCTGCGTGAAGCCCTAAACTTCCGCTTTGGGGCACCTAGGCACTGATCTGGCCGCTGTCCACGTGCACTTTCCAGGTCTATCACTCTGACCAGACGCGTTGGGATTTAGTTCAGACCAAAGTGCAGCCTGGGCAGGTATCTCTTCCTGTACGAGTAAGAACACGTGAACCCCAGAGGGAGAGAGTGCATCATACAGCGGCGCCCGAGGGTGCACTCAGGAGTTGTGACAGCGACTGATAAGAAGAGGCCACACTGGTTGCATGGCCCGCCATCCTTCGGTGGGAACTCAGTTTGCCTGACCAACGCCATACCTATTCAGGTGAAGGGAGACAGAGAGCCATCTGCTGACAGAGCAACACTTCAGGGGCAAATAGCCGGTGTTCTGGTGGGCCCGGACCTTGATGGCAGCCTGGCTAGGGAAAGCCCTACGGCGGGGGCAGTGGGGCCAAGGCTGATTCTCTCGGGACAGCCGGAGACTTTGGGAAGCCTTTATGGCGGGGCAATGAGATGATCCAGCCAAACGCTGCCTGACTGTGCAGAGGACTCATTCCTCTATTGGTTCGTAGGCAGGCTATTCTCCCTATTTTTTATTGCTTTATTGCAGGCTTGTCCTGGTGCAAGGGTATTGCTATGCTTAAAAGGCCACAGTCGACGTTTGGTCAGTTTCTAATTTTCAGTTTCCCATTGCGCGTTCACTCCCTGGGGTCTCCGGAGCGGTAGGTATCGAGCCCACAGTGGCTCATATGCGCTTCTCGATCACCTTGACCTTTCCACGTTTTGGGCAAGGCCCCAGACCGGGCTGTTTGCAGCCAGAGCAGCCATATGCCAGGGCCCACTGGCTTTCCAATAGAACTCATAGCCCCTTATGATTTCAGTTGCCAAAGGGACCCTGGCAGGGATCCCTTCCTTCCGAAGGGCACACAGGCATTTAAGCATTGTGGGAGGGCGTCGGAGGTTGTCAGCCATCGTTAATGGGGCAAAGGAGCAATGTACGGGAACGGAGCCAGGACACTGGGTCTTTCAATGAATTTCCAGGTTTCACTTCCCAAAGCCCTTTGGGATTCTCAGCCAGATGCTGCCTTGCAGGGTCTCTTCCTTAGAATCAAAAAAGGTAGCCCAAGGGATCGCTATCAGTCTTCTGGTCGCAAGTGGTTTTGGCTGATGAAAGACAGCCAGAACAATGGCTCTGCTCCAGGGCCTCAGTTTCCCAATCAGAACTAACATTGCGCAGAACTCTCTGCTACAGAGCTGACATGGGGAAATTGCTCTGAGGAGGGTGTCTTCACGTTCCAGAGCCCTGTGAAGCCTTACTGGGGTTTGGAGGCTAGGCACTGTGGCCTCTATCACTGACTTTCCAGGTATCACTTCCAAGCCCTTGTGATTGTCAGCCAGTGCAGTCCTTGCAGGGTTCTCTTCCGTAGAGTCAAAAAGGTAGTAGGGTAGACCAGGACTGCTTATTCAGGTGGGTCTTCCTGGTGCAAGAGGAGGTATGTTTGGCTGTGAAGAGCCAGAACAATGGCGGTCTGTCCCAGAGGCCTCTGTTTCCAGTACAGAAACAGACCTAGTCTCCAGAGCTCTCGTGTACAGAGCACAAAATGGGGAGGGAAATAGCTTGTGAGGAGGGTTGCTTCAGGGTTCCCTGGCAATCTGGCGAAGCCTTACGCTGGTGCTTGGTGCCTTAGGCATATTGTGGGCCTCTTCACTGACTTTCCCAGGATATCACTTCCCAGCAACTTGTGATTTCTCAGCCAAAAGCTGCAGCGGTTGCAGGAGTATCTTCCTATAGAGAAGTCAAATAAAGGTTAGCCCCAAGGGACTGCTTATTTCAGTACTTCGCCTGGTGCAAAGAGGTGTTTTGCTGTGAAGTGAATACCAGCGACAAATGGCTCTGCTCCAAGGGGCCTGTCAGTTAAACAAAGTGTCAGAACAGATAGGTCTAGTCTCCAGAGCATCTCTGCGCTATCAGAGCCTTACACATGGGGGAAATAAGCTCTGAGGAAGGGTTCCATAGAGGCTCCTTGCTGGACTTTCAGGTAAGCCAGCCCTTGTGACCCGGGTGCTGGGGCTAGGCAAAGTGGCCAAGGGGACTGCTTATCCACTGACTTTGTCAGGTATCAAGAGGTGTCCCAGCCCCTTGTGATTTTCAGCTTCAATGTACAGGCAGCCTGGCAGCGCGTTAGGTCTCTTTCCTTATTCCAGGAGTCCAAAAAAAAGCTGGGCTTTGGAAGCACTCATGGAATGCTTATTTTCTCAGTTATCCCTGTCCAGCAAGAGGTGTTTGGCTGTGAAGACGCGCTTTTCCTTAACAATGGCTCTGCCCCATAGGCCTCAAAGTTTCCCAGTCAGAAAGACAGACCTAGTCATCCAAGAGCTCTCTGCTACAGAAGCCGAGACATGGGGTAAAAAGCGCTCTGGAGGGTGTCCTTCACGTTCCAGGGCACTGTCGAAGCCTTACCCTGGGCTTTGGAGCCTAGGCCACTGTGGCCTCCATTTTCACTGACTTTCCAGGTATCACTTCCCAGGCCCCTTGTGATTTTTCAGCCCAGATGCAGCCTTGCAGTGTCTCTTTCCTTAGAGTCATAAAAAGGTAGCCCAAGGGACTGCTTATTCAGTCTTCCCTGGTGCAAGAGGTGTTTGGCTGTGAAGACGCCAGAACAATGGCTCTGCTCCCAGGGCCTCAGTTTTCCCAGTCAGAACAGAACCCTAGTCTCCAGAGCTCTCTGCTACAGAGCAGACATGGCGAAATAGCTCTGAGGAGAGGTTCCTTGAGGTTCCCACTGCACTGTCGGGGAAGCCCTACCCCGGGTGGCATAGTCCACTAGACCTTGGCACTATTGGGCACTCTTCCACTGACTTTTCCAGGTAGCACTTCCCAGCCCCTTGTGATTTTCAGCCAGATGCAGCCATTGCAGGGTCTCTTCCTTAGAGTCAAAAAAGGTAGCCCAAGGGGACTGCTTATTCTCGCAGTCTTCCCCCTGGTGCAAGAGGTGTTTGGGCTGTGAAGACGCGCAGAAACAATGGCTCTGCTCCCAGGGGCCTCAGTTTCCAGTTAGTCAGAAAACAGACCTAGTCTCCAGAGCTCTCTGCTAAACAGAGCAGACATGGGGCAATAAGCTCTGAGGAGGGTTGGCCCTTGAGGTTTCCTTGGCCTTGGGGAACTGTCCTAGCCTTACCTGGGCTTTTGGAGGCCTAGGCACTGTGGCCTCTTTCACTGACTTTCCAGGTATCACTTTACCAGCCCTTGTGATTTTCAGCCAAGATGCAGCCTTGCAGGGTCTCTTCCTTAGAGTCATAAAAGGTAGCCCAAGGGACTGCTTATTCAGTCTTCCCTGGTGCAAGAGGTGTTTGCGGCTGTGAAGACGCCCAGAACAAATGGCTCTGCTCCCAGGGCCTCAGTTTCCCAGTCAGTATCGTGGTGGTCAACAGACCTAGTCTCCAGAGCTCTCTGCTACAGAGCAGCAAACATGGGGGAAAAAAGCGCTGTGGAGGGTGCCTTCACGTTCCAGGGCACTGTCGAAGCCTTACCCCTGGGCTTTGGAGCCTAGGCACTGTGGCCTCTTTCACTGACTTTCCAGGGTATCACTTCCCAGCCCCTTGTGATTTTCAGCCAGATGCAGCCTTGCAGGGGTCTCTTCCTTAGAGTCAAAAAAGGTAGCCCAAGGGACTGCTTATTCAGTCTTCCCTGGTGCAAGAGGTGTTTGGCTGTGAAGACGCCAGAACAATGGCTCTGCTCCCAGGGCCTCAGTTTCCCAGTCAGAACAGACCTAGTCTCCAGAGCTCTCTGCTACAGAGCAGACATGGGGAAAAATAGCGCTGATTGGAGGGTTCCTTGACGGTCCAGGGCTTCTGGGGAAGCCCTACCCGGGTGCTGGAGCCTAGGCACTGTGGGCCTCTTTCACTTCACTGACTTTCCAGGTATCACTTCCCAGCCCCTTGTGATTTTCAGCCAGATGGTGCTGCAGCCTTGCAGGGTCTCTTCCTTAGAGTCAAAAAAAAGGTAGCCCAAGGGACATGCTTGATTCAGTCTTCCCTGGTGCAAGAGGTGTTTGGCTGTGTAAGACGCCAGAACAATGGCTCTGCTCCCAGGGCCTCAGTTTCCCAGTCAGAAACGACCTAGTCTCCAGAGCTCTCTGCTACAGAGCAGACATGGGGAAAATAGCGCTGTGGAGGGTTGCTGCCTTCACGTTCCAGGGGCACTCTGGGAAGCCTTACCTGGGCTTTGGGGGCCTAGGCACTGTGGCCTCTTTTCACTGACTTTCCAGGTATCACTTTTGATTTGACCCAGCCCCTTGTGATTTTCAGCCAGATGCAGCCTTGCAGGGTCTCTTCCTTAGAGTCAAAAAAGGTAGCCCAAGGGACTGACTTATTCAGTCTTCCCTGGTGCAAGAGGTGTTTGGCTGTGAAGAGCCCGAGAACAATGGCTCTGCTCCCAGGGGCTCAGTTTCCCAGTCAGAACAGACCTAGTCTCCAGAGCTCTCTGCTACAGAGCAGACATGGGGAAATAGCCTCTGTGAGGGGTGTTCCTTGAGGTTCCTTGGCACTGTCGAAGCCCTACCGGGGGCTTTGGAGCCTAGGCACTGTGGCCTCTTTCACTGACATTTCCAGGTATCAACTTCCCAGCCCCTTGTGATTTTCAGCCAGATGCAGAAGCCCTTGCAGGGTCTCTTCCTTAGAGTCAAAAAAAAGGTAGCCCAAGGGATGCTGCTTTATTCAGTCTTCCCTGGTGCAAGAGGTGTGTTTTGGCTGTGAAGACGCCAGAACAATGGGCTTTCTGCTCCCAGGGCCCTCAGTTTCCCAGTTCAGAACAGACCCTAGTCTCCAGAGCTCTCTGCTACAGAGCAGACATGGGGAAATAGCTCTGTGGAGGGTTTCCTTGAGGTTCCCTGGGCACTGTCGAAGCCCTACCTGGGCTTTGGAGGCCTAGGCACACTGTGGCCTCTTTCACATGACTTTCCAGGTATCACTTCCCAGCCCCTTGTGTGATTTTTCAGCCAGATGCAGCAGCCTTGCAGGGTCTCTCTTCCTTAGAGTCAAAAAAGGTTAGCCCCAAGGGACTGCTTATTCAGTCTTCCCTGGTGCAAGAGGTGTTTGGCTGTGAAGGACGCCAGAACAATGGCTCTCTGCTCCCAGGGCCTCAGTTTCCCCAGTCAGAACAGACCTAGTCTCCAGAGCTCTCTGCTACAGAGCAGACATGGGGAAAAAGCGGCTGTGGAGGGTGCCTTTCACGTTCCAGGGCACTGTCGAAGCCTTACCTGGGGCTTTGGAGCCTAGGCACTGTGGCCCTCTTTCACTGACTTTCCAGGTATTCACTTCCCAGCCCATTTGTGATTTTCAGCCAGATGCAGCCTGCACAGGGTCTCTTCCTTAGAGTCAAAAAAAGGTAGCCCAAGGGATGCTTATTCAGTCTTCCCTGGTGCAAGAGGTGTTTGGGCTGTGAAGACGCCAGAACAATGGCTCTGCTCCCCAGGGCCTCAGTTTCCCAGTCAGAACAGACCTAGTCTCCAGAGCTCTCTGCTACAGAGCAGACATGGGGAAATAGCTCTGAGGAGGGTTCCTTGAGGTTCCAGGGCACTGGGGAAGCCCTACCCGGGTGCTGGGAGCCTAGGCACTGTGGCCTCTTTCACTGACTTTCCAGGTATCACTTCCCAGCCCCCTTGTGATTTTCAGCCAGATGCAGCCTTGCAGGGTCTCTTCCTTAGAGTCAAAAAAAGGTAGCCCAAGGGACTGCTTATTCAGTCTTCCCTGGTGCAAGAGGTGTTTGGCTGTGAAGACGCCAGAACAATGGCTCTGCTCCCAGGGCCTCAGTTTCCCAGTCAGAACAGACCTAGTCTCCAGAGCTCTCTGCTACAGAGCAGACATGGGGAAAATAAGCGCTGTGAGGAGGGTTCCTTGAGGTTCCCTGCCTTGGGGAAGCCTTACCTGGTGCTTTGGGGCCTAGGCACTGTGGCCTCTTTCACTGACTTTCCAGGTATCATTCCCAGCCCCTTGTGATTTTCAGCCAGATGCAGCCTTGCAGGGGTCTCTTCCTTAGAGTCAAAAAAGGTAGCCCAAGGGGACTGCTTATTCAGTCTTCCCTGGTTGCAAGAGGTGTTTGGCTGTTGAAACGCCAGAAACAATGGGCTCTGCTCCCAGGGA
>JAGTYA010000733.1:0-19140 GCA_024291935.2 Okapia johnstoni | reverse complement strand
GGACTGATCTCCTTTGGATCTCCTTGCAGTCCAAGGGACTCTCAAGAGTCTTCTCCAACACCACAGTTCAAAAGCATCAATTCTTCGGCGCTCAGCCTTCTTCACCGTCCAACTCTCACATCCATACATGACCACTGGAAAAACCATAGCCTAGACTAGATGGACCTTTGTTGGCAAAGTAATGTCTCTGCTTTTAAATATGCTGTCTAGGTTGGTCATAACTTTCCTTCCAAGGAGTAAGCATCTTTTAATTTCATGGCTGCAATCACCATCAGCAGTGATTTTGGAGCCCAGAAAAAATAAAGTCTGACACTGTTTCCACTGGTTCCCCATCTATTTCCCATGAAGTGATGGGACCAGATACTGACAGTCAAAAAGAGTATTGAGACATACATAGCTTATTTTTATGTATTGTTACCATAGGTGGAAAATTCTTCATATCAGAGTATCATATAACAGCAAAGGATGAGATGGTTAGATAGCATCACTAACTCAATGGACATGAATCTGAGCAAACTATGGAGGGGAGAGAAGGACAAGGGAAGCCTGACATGCTGCAGTCCATAGGGTTGCAAAGAGTTGGACATGACTTAGTGACTGAACAACAACAAAAGATTATTCAGAGAAGAAAGCAGGTGATATTGCATCCCAGGGACGAGATTTACTCTTGCCGAAATGAATAGCATGGTCTCCTAATTATAACCAAACTGTTTTAGAAATCAGTAGTACAGTCTTGGTAAACTTAGAACATAGAGAAATTTAGAATGAGAATGGACGTGATAATTATAATGATTCTTCCACGATAGGGGGATCAAATAACTGTCAGGTGTCATTTGAGCGTAGGGTGCCTTTAAAAATGGACGACTCGCCAATAATCCTACAGATTCTTCCCCTACGCCGGCCCCGCAAACCTTCCGCTGCCTATTTCTATGATTGGAAAGTTTGATGCAGACACCCTATCTACTCTGCTTCTTCAGATTAAGATGCGACTTCTTCGTGTATAGAATAAAATGTTTATATATGATCAAATGACTAGAATTGAGCCCTACATGTATTTTTCTCCTTCATGGGGCGGCCCCCCCCCCCCCCCCCCCCTCCCCCCGGCGCCCCCTATGCTTGAACCCATTATAGTGATGATTTTAATGAGACTCTCAGCTGGAATTGCTAGTGTTCCTTCCCTCATTTTCTGAAATTCTTGGGAACCATCATTCGACAATTAATATCCAGAGTACTTACAAATGACACTGAGAGTAGACTAATTACTGCAAATTAAAAAATGTGGATTGGCCCAAATATCCATGCTCGCGCCCCATTATCTTATCACTTAGCAAGTATAAGTCAGGTTTATTATTTTAAAATAATCTATTCAGAATTGTGCATAATTCTTAAAACAACTTACAGTTTTTTCAGAAGTGGGTGGTCTACAAAACCGCCATTTCATTTTCTTCTATATTAAATGGAAATATAACGGTGATGTGTGGTACAATTTAGAAACATCCTGAATAAGAAGCTAAATAAGAATAACTTTTATAGAGAAGAATTCTGGCTCTAAGACGGAAGAGGCAGGGCAAGAGATTGTTTACAACTTAAAGGCCAGATTACAGTTGCAAATTTAATATTACCGAGGTCTCTCAATGGATTTCTCTTAATTGTAATTATCTCTCGTCTTCAGTTTGCTGTTGCAATATATTAGGGCATCATCACAATTAAAAAATATTGCTTTTCTGATGAGCAATGGAAGAAACTCAATGGTGGTAACAATAAGAAAACTACAGGCCTAGTATAAAGCTAATTCTTTCAGAATTATGAAAGTTCCAGATGTTCAAGATCATTAAAAGTAGAACTCCTCAATTATTAACAAGCTGTCATCAACTAACATGTTGACTTTCCAGTCATTGTGTCTAACAAACAGTAATTCTTTTAATTTTTATTCCTTTTTTTTTTTGCTAATTTTTATTCTTTTTTTGGCGGGGGCGCACCGGGGGGGGCGGTTGGAGCTATGCTGGGTCTTTGTCGTTGGGTGTAGGGGGGGGTTGGGTGTAGTGGGGCTTTTACTCACTAGTTGCCAGCAATGTCCTGCGGGGAGGGGGTACTCGGGGGGGGGGGAGGGGGGGGGGGGGGGGGTCGGGGGGGGCCCCTCGGGTGCGGTCTTTGTGGGTGGGGGTGGGGGGGCGGGGGGGGCGGGGGGGTGAAGTTTTGTGGTGCGCGGATTGGTTGGATGGGGGAGGGGGGTGCATAGGGGGGGGGTGGTCTCTCATTGTGCATGGCTTCTCATTTATGTGATGGTTTCTTATTGATTAGCGAAAGTTGACCACTGGCAACATTTCACAATTGTAAAGTATGGGAATCTTAGGGTGCCCAGGCTTCAGTAGTTGCAGCAGTTCTCGGGACTCATAGAGAGGCTCAAACAGCTGTGGTCTTTTTTTGAGCTAGTTTTTCTCAGTGGCACGGGGGGGGGAGGATGGGGCGGGGTGATGGGGCGGGGGGGCGATGGGAGGAGGGGGGGAAGAGCTGGTACGGACAGGGATCAAAAACCAGCATCTCCTGTATTCAGTATACCCACTGAGCCAGCTAGGGAAGCCCTGCAACAGCTTTTTTATGCCAAAGTATAGATATTTTGCCAGAATTTTCCAGGTGTGGCCCTAGTGGCAAAGAACCGTGCCTGCCATATGCAGGTAGATGTAAGAGACTTGGGTTTGATTCCAGGGTTTGGGAAATAAAATGCAAACATCTATGCCTAAGGTCACTAATGGGGTCTTAAAGAGTGTGAACATGACCTGAAGGCAACTTAGCACACATAGATGTTTGTATTTATTACCATTTTTTCAGCACATTCTGTATAAAATTCGCTTTCCATGTTTTGATTGCCTATTTACTAGTTTTCTTTAACCATTGCTCAATCTTAAATTTTGTCGCCATAAAATAGAGTTTATGATATCTACTTCAAAGGTCATCTCATAAAAATTAAATGGCAATAAATTATATTAAAGATTGTGAGGATAGAATATTTTAGCTAATACTGCTAGTAGCATTTATTTCATTATCACTACCACTGAATATCACTGTCCCTACTTTTTATTTCATTTATATTGTAACACTACCCTCAAAAAATAATGTAGTTAGCTATTTCCCCTTGTGTTTGGCTTAAATATTGTAAACCACTAAAACTCCATCAGTACTTTTAATATCCTACCAATTTATTTTGGCAAATAGTCAAAAACAGCATGCATTAAAAAATCTCATATTTTCAAAAAATAACTTATATAGAGTTTTTCCTACCCCATACACCTGCATGCAGGAAACTTATGCTAGACATTAATCAATGAGAAAGGCACACCAGCACTCTTCAGTACTACAAGAGTTTTAACTATCTGTGTGGAAACAAAACATAAAGACATAGAAACAACAAATAAAAACAGAAAAATACAAATAAAAAAAAAAATAAAAAAAAACAAATAAACAAACCAAAAATCTACTAA
This sequence comes from Okapia johnstoni, assembly GCA_024291935.2. Classification (NCBI taxonomy): domain Eukaryota; kingdom Metazoa; phylum Chordata; class Mammalia; order Artiodactyla; family Giraffidae; genus Okapia; species Okapia johnstoni. Next base: position 15,661 of record JAGTYA010000733.1, on the reverse strand, counting down.
AATACATGGAAAATAAAAATGCATAAAAAAAAAAATATGGTAAAAACAAAGAAAAACAAAAAAAAAAAAATGGTGTGATGAAAAGGGTGAAAAAAAAAAGTGGCTTTAAAAAATACCACTGGTAAAATTTAAGGAGGTAAATATAGACGGTCCAATTTACAAACAAAACAAAATTACATGTACACAAAAAAAAAAAAGGACACGGTAAAAACTACAAATTTGAAAAAAAGTGGAAAATTTCTGGGTTCAGGCAACACCAAAAAAAAAAAAAAATAAATTTTAATAAAAAATTGAAATGAACAAAAAAAAAAATAAAAACAAATACAAATGTCTGCCAATAAAAATAATGCTTTTAAGGTCACTAAAAAAAACATAAGTTAAACAAAAAATAATATGAAAAAAACAGCTGTCTAATAAATAAAAAATTTTTCAAAAAATAAAAAAAAAAAAAAAAAAAGCTATGGGAAATGGGGGGGTAGGTGGGGGCATTCTTAAATGAGAAAATAAACGAACATAAAATAAAAAAAAAAAAAGATCAAAATTCCTGTTGTTTGGCTAAAAAGGGCCAAGGAAACTAAAAAACAAAAAAAAAAAAAACGAATAAAAAAGCCTGTGGCTGAGTAAAATGAAAAAAAAAAAAAACCGTGAAAACTGTCACAAAAAAAAGTCAAAAAAAAAATTTGGAAAACAAAAAAAAAAAAAAAATATAACTTTTTATATGGTATTACATTAATAAAAAAAAAAGCTTAAAAATAAATAAAAACGGTTCTCTGCTCAACCTTTGTAAAAAACAATGTGACTATAATTATGCATTTTAAAAACAATTTTACCACCAATAAAAAATCTTTTCTCTCCCTCAAAATAAAAAAAAACAAAAAACAAAAATTAAAATAAAAAAAACTACGTTGTTTTAAAAGAAACACAAATGAAACAAAATAAACCTTTTTCTGAGGAGCCTCTTAGTGGACAAATTCCTTTCCCTTAAACAAACGTTTGTTTAAGTTTTTTCATCACTGTCCATGCTTTATACTAGGGGAAAAATTCAACTGGTGCGCCCGGCTCAAGCACAATTGCCTGGAAAATAAAAAACGGAAAAAGCCTGGTGGGGGGCTTAAAGCCCATGGGGGTCGTCGTAAAAAGTTCTCACACAAAAAAATAAAAAAAAAAAAAAAAAAAATTCAAACTTTTCCCAAACAAAAAATATGGGAGGAAACAAATAAAAAAAATCAAACAAAAGTAATAATTACAAAAAAGGAAAAAAAACCCTAAAAATAAGGCCTGGGGTGGGCTGCCGTCTAACACAATTACAAAGAACAAAAGTCAATTTAAAAAATAACACAAAACAAAAAACAAGCAGCCGCCAGCAGCAAACAAATATTAAAAACAAAAACAATATGAGAAAACAAGAAGTAAATTACCATAAAATGAACAATCATTCAAATAGGAAAAAACAAAAACAACTAACAAAAAAAAATAAAAAAAAGAACATCAACCTTCGCAATGCAGAACAAAACAAAAAAATAAAAAAATATAACAAACATCTTCTGGTGGGGGAAAACTCAATAATATATCACAAAAAAAAAAACAAGTAATAATCTGCACAAAAAATAAAAAAAATAAAATAAACAAAAAACAAAAAAAAATCTGCCAAAAAAAAAAAAAAAAAAAAAATAAAAAAAAAAAAAAAAAACAAATAAAAAAAAAAAAGGGTCGAAGGGAAATTTAGGCTACTTTGAATCCAAACGTTTAAGGGTTTGGATTCTGTCAAGTCACTTTAGAACAAGTGATGCTCAGAATTAGGTTCAAAGTAAAGTATAATCACCCAAAGCACTAAAACAAAAAAAGAAAAAACAAAAAAACTTAGAAAACTGTAGGTCCATTGAAAAAAAACCTATTTAATTTAAACATAGGAGCTGCTTATGAAGAGGGTGTTCCGTGCAAAATGGGGAAAAGGCAATTTTTAGTACATTTAGGGACCTTTACAAATGTAAAAAACAGTGGGGTTTTGAGCATTGACTATCAAAAAACAAATTTTAACTAAAAAAACACAATATCTATATAATGCAATATGTATGTGGCAAGCACATTACACCAAAAAAAAAAATACACATATGATGGACCAAAAAAAAACAAAATTTTCTTCAAAAATAATTTACTCACCCTAGCAAGTTGCCAACACCACTGATATTTTCTTATTATTTTGTGCTCATTTTTAAGAACAAAAAATGATTAGGTCTGTCATCCATTATATTGATTTTAATACCAACCCCAAAGAAAGCACAATTCAAAATACTTTGTAAAAAAAAAATCCTTGTACAGAGGGATGTTCTAAAATTTATTTCTAAACACTGGACGACAGTAAAAAAACACACGTTTGTGCCAGGTGCTTTTATTTCAATAAAAAAAAAAAAAAAAAATAAAAAAATTTAGAGTCTTTTTTGAAAAAAAATAAAAAAAACAATTTATTAAAAAAAACTAATCCAGTTTGAATAAGTGACACAGAGGCTTTTAATCTCACAAAAATTTTATTTCACTTTGAAAAAGAAAAAAAAAAAAAACCAAACCTCTCAATGGGGTGGTTTAAAAGGGGAGAACTACTCCATTTCAGTCTCACAATGCTAGCTTATGTACAATTGAGATAATTTACCTTAATTGGATTCTTAACTTGTTAGTAGAAAAAATTTTGCGAAAAAAAAAAAAAAAACTAAAAAAAAAAAAGCACAACTTCCTCACCAGGCGAGATTAACACCAAACCATATTTAATTAAAAAAAATCAGGAAAACTCAGAAAAAAATCTGATGCATTGGACTTGTATGTTTATGTGACTTATTGCAACAGATCTTAATAAAGCTATCCCTTAATAAGTCATGTTTTTGTGAAAAAAAAATTTTTAAAACGGTTTAAGTTTTTATTTTTCTTTTTTAGACTTACCAGGTCTAAAGAATGGAAAAATAGGTTTACTTTTAAAAAACATGGGTCTAATAATATGGTTGATTCCCAACATACCAGAAAAGAAGAAAAAAAAACTCCAATTATCATTATAACCAAAGGTTAAAGGCTAACGTTTCTAAAGAGTTTCTTTTATTTTGGCCTATTTTACCTGCGGGCTTTACCGATTTCTTCTCAGTAAAGAATTATTAATGTGTCAAAATACAAATAAATGATGCTGTGCACAAAACAATGGCCAAGACTCCCTTCTTAATATTTTTTCATCTCTAAAATGTATCTATCATCACTCCTCCTCTATAGAACAGAAGTAAAAATAAAAAAAAAAAAAAAAAAAAAAAAAAAAAAAAAACAACAAAGTTTAATGGAGCATTTATGTTCCACTCAGCTAAAGGGCTGTATTTCCCTGCAACCTGTGCTTAACAAGGCATGTTTATTTTATAAAACTAAGACAGTACACTATAAGATTTAAAAAACAGAAGTAACACGTGAAGTCTTCTGGGTACCCCAAATTTGAAGAGGAAAGGGAACTCCCTTCTTTATTTCCAAATTTTTGTTAGCTAGGAATGTGAAAGAAAAGTAAAAAAACTGGCCCACCTAATGAAAAACAAAGATGGGGAGATAACATGTTGTGAGGGGAGGTATGGGTTACACACTGTTTTAAAACTGAGAGGGAAGACTTAAATATATAATCTTGTTAAAGTCTTTATTATTTTTTCTTTTCTTTAAAAAGTAGCCAAAAAAATATTATCCTAACGTAATATAGAATTTCCTGCCGTTCCAAAATTTACTTCTCTCAACTGAGTACACAAAAGAAAAGGTAGGTGTTTGGTGTAAACAAAAGTTGATGTGAAGGTTCTCAATTTAAACCCAGCAATAGAAAAAGGCATGGGTAAAATGAACAAAAAGCATGTAAAAGATGTGAAGCTGTCTAGGTAATAGGCTGTCAGATGGTAAAATAGAAAGGGTCATAAAATTCCCCAAACTTGGAGCAATCAAGGAAGAGTGTCCAAAAGTATGTACTATCATGTAAGAGCAAGGCTACTTTGTCTTCTATACACAGAATCCCCACCCTCCCCTTTTTTTTTTTTTTTGTCAACAAAATGAAAAACTTTCTTGTTATGTATATTTAGTACAGAATACTGAAAAGAGAACATAACTGCATGTCTACACAAATCAATACAACCTTTTGGGAATGTACAAAGATTTCACCACTCTCCAGCATGAAACAGCACAGAAAAACAATAAATAATGAAAAACTTAACATTAAAATGTGCCTTATTCACACCTCAATTGCCAAGTCAGTTTCAAATTGCGTTGTCTTTTCTTTTCTTGGAGTTTTTGTGTTTTCATTGGGATGTTTAGGTTAAGTTGAATACTGGGATGTAGGAAAAACATATGTAAGGGGACTTAATGGAATAAAAGAAAACTCTGAAGCATTCCCTGTTCTTGCCAGATGGAAGAAATAGTCACTTTATAACGTACAAACCACTCAGAATGTTAAAAACATTCAATTCTTCCCAATTTTTAAGTTATAATTTTTTTGCTTCTTGTGCAGTTAGTTACTGGGAGATGTTTTTCAAATGTATTTTATAACTGTTTATTTGGCTCCTGTCTCTTCAGTATGGAAATTCTTTGGTCGGACATAGTTCATAGAAAGCAAATACACGAAAACTGGTATTAGCATATACAGTTTTCATATATTTTAACATACAAACTGCCTAAAGGAATACTAAAATAAATAAAAACTCAATACAAAATTTGAAAACCTTGCCTGGTGTTTCAAGACTGCCCTTGCCTGAAATCACAAACAATCTCATTTAATTAATAACTTTTCACACAGGTTTTTTTTTCCCCTGGAAAAGGAAAAAGCCAAACCCACTCCAGTATTCTAGCCAATGGGAAATCCCACGGACAGGAGGACCTAGTGGGGCTACAAATCCCGTCTCACTTTAATGCCTCCAGTCCACAAAAAGTTCTTCCAAATCGACTTAGCAAAACTTAAAAAACAACATAAAAACATATTTTAATATGCCAATTTCAAGGTGAAAGTCAAAAAAAAGCAAAACTAAAATGATAAAATTTTATGCTGGTATTGGTGTCCTGAATAAAAATGAAAAAAATATCACTTTCCCTATTCTCATTATGCAAACAACCCCTCAGTAACAAAGGAGTAATGTTGAAAAAAAATAAAGCCAAAGTCAAGGGTAATTTGCTAGCTAAACATGGCTTCAAAAACTAGGCAAATATATTCCTATGTAATTTCTCTTTCATGTTTTTATCTCACTACATGATTCCCGTACATTAAAAGTTAACCTAGAGAAAGACTGATGGCATCCATGGTTAATCAAGTTTATGAAAAGAACACTGAGATTGAAACACAAGACATTTAGAGGAGCATACACTAGGGTCAGTGAAAAATTTGTTTTCCTCCAGTTCCTAATTTTTCAACTACCGTTAAAGGCTTTAGTGACAAGATGTCTAAAAAGTTTTAAGACTCCTTGACTATCCCAACCAAACTAGTATGAGAATCACATACCATCCTGATAAAAAATTTAGTAAGCAAACCAAAGCATATCCTGATGATATTTATTCTAGAAACATATGAAAAATGACAGCCCCCAAACATAATATGTTTATCTAGCCATGTGATTACTTAAAGAGATGGAACAGTCTACTTTTCCCCCCCTGTCCCCTAGGTTTACCTACACTCATTCATATTCCAAGAAAGTAGAACTAGAGAGGAGATAGAAAAACTTAAAATACCCTGAGGATGGCCACTTACTCAGTTTATGAGGCCATTCCACCCCTGTTCATAATATGACCATTATTAAGAGAATAAATCCCCAATGTTCACAAGACTAAGAATAAATATAACCATTTCAACAGTGTTCTTCCTCGTCTTATGATTCTCGGTATAGAGTAAGGGAAGAGGAACTTGTTAGAAAACTCAGTCTCCCTGGGATAGTCATAGCACTAAAATATGGAAACCATAGGGCACATTGATCGCCTTAGCAGTTCATTCACTATATAACATTCAGAACTGCAGAACCCAAACACATCTTCTATAATCTTCAGGCCCCTATATGAAACGATCTCAACATTAGAAAATATACACGAAAAAAATATGAAAAAGAAAATTAGCCAATTCTTTCTCTTTATATCAATTTAAACTAATTTGTTTTATCATAAAGAGAAATCTACTACATCCGCCATAACTTTCTGAAGCCCTGAAATTTTCTGGAGCTTCCGGGCATGGACCGTGGGAAAACACTTTGCATCTTAGATGTTTACCTGGTGATGAAGAACTATGGTGAGGAAAATGCGGAAGATTAAGTCTGTCTTGTCTAAGTCAATTCAATAATGAGGTGAGGCTTCAGTGCCACCCTCATTTTACAACACTTAAATTTTCCATTGGCCATAACTCATTTCACCCTCCTCTTTTCTAAAGGCCAACACAATTTGGTGACCATACCTAAGTCTGAAGGTAGTTATTCTTATATCACTTACAGTCAGGAAGTTCCCTAAAAGATGGCCTATATACTATTATATAAAAGAAAAATATTTTAAATGATAAGCTACTCACTCCGACCTCCTTGCAATGTGGAAAGCAGCTTTGTAGAACTGCCAATCTTCTTTCAAAGTAACTATGAGTAATGTCCATTCACTGAAAGGCATTTGTACCACATATAATCTGTAAATGAAAGATTTTTGGTAATTAGAATTTTGGTGGCATTTTGAATAAATTATCAAATACTTTAATCCCCTTTAACATCAAAATTAACCTTAGCAACTAGTATACACCATGAGGATAATTCCATTTATATATATGAAAAACCTATTTTTGTCTTTTACCCGTATATTAGGCCTTACACATACAAAATAGTATATACCCCAATAGAACACTAACATATTCCCTAACTTAATGGCTTAATGCATTTTTCAGCCTTTTTACATTTAAGTGGCATAGAGAAAAAAGTTTAGCAATTTACAAATCAAGTCAGTAAATTTTTCCACAGCTTTCCCTTAGTATGTTCCAAAGGCACCTATGCATTGGCCCTGTTTAAAGAGTCAAACATGACTATATAAGGTGTTTCTTGCCCAATGTAACCAGTCATGATCTGTGCAGAAGATGTCTACAGAAATGTAGTATAACAAATCACAGAGTGTGATCCGAGCAATTTTTGTCTACAAGAGTTCAGGGGATTAGAGATATTCTATTTTGGCTGAGGTCATACATTCCAAAAAAAAGAGAGCCTAGTGGTGATTTCAGTCCATGAAAGAATTTTTTTTTTTTTAACTACCTGAATAGTTGATTTACAAACATTTTGTTTGATTCAGATGTCCAGCAAAGTGATTTGACTTTAAAACACATTATGCAGTATGTATATCCTATATTCTTTTAAAACATTATTTTCCATTTTGATGATTTTTAGGGTGGTTACTTAGCACAATACTGCATATAGTTCCCAGGCAATAAAAAGACATTTTTAAAAATCGATAGGGATTTTGATAGTGGACACTGTCCAGGGGGAAAAGATTAGAATAAAGTCAGGAGGTCATAGGGTGGATAACTCAATTAAAAGGTCACAATACTTTGCTCAATTCAATGACATTGAGCCCAATTTTTCAGATCTTGAACTTGCTGACTGAAAAGATGGTTCATGTTCGTGTACAGAATGAGATTTACACCAGGTGCAAATATCTGACAAGTAAATACTATACAATGATTCCTCTAACTTCTTCATAGGGAATTATGGCCATTTACCCAGGTGGACTGCCTAATTTGTACACTGGGTGGATAGGGGAGATAATCACACATTTTACAAGGACGCTTGGGGCAAAGGCTCTTCAATGACTTTGATACCTAGAGGAGTGGGGACCCTACAGTGACAGGGTGAAAAAAAATTATGCATAGATAATAGTTCACAGTGTGGGCATAAGTGGAGCACAGCTTCCCAGTTCTGTTACAGCTAGTGTGTAAGTAGCTATGACCCTATGAGCAGAGAAATGGGGGCAAGGGCCTAAACAACCCATGCTATATGCATCCAGGAGTCATTCACATGATGAGACACAGGTAAAGGCAGGAGCCCTTCACATCAGATTGGAAAAAGTCATACATCTTGGGGTGATTTTAAAAGGTCATTGAGTAGGTTTCACAAAGAATAGGTAGGGAAAAGAAAGGAATATCTTGAATCATCATATGCACCCTTTTGCTCCCTTGTGCCCTCATTACATAAGATTATTACTAGTGTAAGAAAGTAATCTTTGTATATGGACATACCATGAGGCCATGACACTTCTAATCAAAGTAATGATTGGGAGACCCAAAAAATCTAAATCCTATCCCACAGTGAATAGTCCCCACTCAACTTCATTTGTTGGCCCCTCATTAGTGGCTGTGAAATAATCCAAAGAAACCAGGGTGGGCAGCTCTTGGGAAGGGCCTGCTCAATCTCACCTTCTTACGAGAGGATCCTTCTGAAACAATTTTTGATATTTCCATTTACTTTTCACTTGTTTAAGGCTGCAGTGAATTCTCTCACAAGGATACAGATGCACATAAAAATATTATCCTAAAAAGCTGTTTTTAAAGGGGAAAAAATCAAAACTGAAATAATAATGTCAAAGGAAAACCACGTGCAAGTGCTGATAGGGTTTATTCAAGGGAAATTATCAACTTTTAAATGGATTTACTTATTAAACCTTGGAAACTAGGTAAATTAAATAGGTATGCAATTTGCAAGACGATATAAGGAAAGAATAACAAATAACGGGTAAGGATACTCATTTGGGGGACAAAAAAGTAAAGATTGAATGTCAGCAATTAGTGAAGGAAACCATAAAAACCTGACACTCCGAGTTTTTTTTCAAAGAATACATTAACTGAGAGGAACCAGCGCAAACCGCCGGCCCAACCGAGTCTGCGCCTTTGTGGAGTACCAGGGAAGCTCGCCCGTAAACTGAGGCGGGGACCAGGGAGGTGATAAGCCGCATCGCCCCAACAGGAAACGGCGCAAACCGCCGGCCCAACCGAGTCTGCGCCTTTGTGAAGTACCCGGGAACCTGAACCTGAGCAGTTTTAAACCTGGGAAGTGCGCGCATATCTGGGGGCCCACCCCCTGGCAGAGTAACCTGAAGCCTGAGCGGGGTAGACGGGGAAAGCACACACGCCGTGAGCGGGGGTGAACCCAGTGTGGCCGAGACACTGTAAGCTCTCCACACACACGCCAGTGATATTGGTTGCAGTGGTCCTCTCTCCCCACAGCAGGACTGAGCAAGTGAACCTAAAAAGACCACCTCCGCCCCTTTGTGGCAGGGCGGAAATTAGACACTGAAGAGACCTCCAAACAAAAGCCAAATAAACAGAGGGAAGCGCGTTGGAAGGGACAGGCCAACAGATTAAAATCCCTGTAGTTAACACGGACTGCATTGAAAGGGGCCTATAGATCTTGAAAAGTATAAGCAGGAACAAGGATTTATCTGAAACTGAAGAGACCCCACACGGCTCACAACTGCTCCAGAGAAAGTCCGGGATATATATATTTTTACTATTATCATTTATTTTTTTTTTTTTTTATTATTATTTTTTATTTTTTTTTCTTTCTTTTTTCTTTAAGACCTCTATTACACCTTTAATTTTCATTTTCATAACCCACCACTACCTTGAAAAAAAAAAAAAAAAAACCCTATTTTTAAAACAAACTGCGTACATATATCTTATACTTTTTGCGTTTTCTTTTTTTTTTTTTATTTTATTATTATTTTTTTTTTACTGTTTTTTCCTGTTTTTCTTTTTTTTTTTTTTTTACTGTTATACTGTTTTACTGTCTTTTTTCTTTTTATACTGTTTTCTTTTTTCTTTTTTTTTATATTGTATGATTTATAAGAGTCTAACCTCTACTCCAGATTTTTAATTTTTGTTTTACATATTTGATATCAATTTTGTGCATTTAAGAATACAATCTTTAGTACCCATTTTTACTCAAGAGTGTGATTACTGGCCTGATTACTCTCTCCCTCTATTGACGCTCTTTCTTCTCCCCCAGGGAACCTCTATCTCCCACCCTCCTCCTTCTCTTCTCAACCCAATTCTGTGAATCTCTGAGGGTGTTCTGGGTACCGGAGAACACTTCGGGAACAGAATACTGCCCAGATCTCTCTCTCCCCTCTTGATTCCTCCCTTTCTACTCATCCTCACCTCTACTGCCTTCCTCCCCCCTCTCTATGTATCTCTGTGAACCTCTCTGAGGGCTCCAGACTGTGGAGAGCACAGAGGGAAGTGCTTACTGGATAGACTGCTCTCCCCACGTTTGAGTCCCCCTCCTCTCCTCCTGGTCACCTCAACCTCCCTCCCCTTCACCTCTCCATGTAACTCAGTGAACCTCTCTGGGTATCCCTCACTGTGGAGAATCTTTTCACCATTAACCTAAAAGTTTTATTATTGATGCTGTATGGATGGAGTAGTCTTGAGGCTACTGCAAGAATAAGACTGAAAGCCAGAGGAAACATTAATTAATAAGAGATCTTCCAAAAGCCTCCACATATACACTGAAACCAAGCTCCACCCAAGAGCCAATAAGTTCCAGAGCAAGACATACCACGCAAACTCTCCAGCAACGCAGGAACATAGCCCTGAGCATCAATATACAGGCTGCCCAGAGGCACACCAAATCCATAGACATCTCAAAACTCAATACTGGACACTCCATTGCACTCTAAAGAGAAGAAATCCAGCTCCACCCACCAGAACACCGACACAAGCTCCTCCAACCAGGAAACCTTGACAAGCCACCCATCCAACCCCACCCACAGTGAGGAACCTCCACAATAAAGAGGAACTTCAAACTACCAGAATACAGAAAGGCCACGCCTAACACAGCAATCTAAACAAGATGAAAAGGCAGAGAAATACTCAACAAGTAAAGGAAAATGAGAAATGCCCACCAAACCAAACAAAAGAGGAGGAGATAGGGAATCTATCTGAAAAAGAATTTAGAATAATGATAGTAAAAATGATCCAAAATATTGAAAATAAAATGGAGTTACAGATAAATAGCCTGGAGACAAGGATTGAGAAGATGCAAGAAATGTTTACCAAGGACCTAGAAGAAATAAAAAGGAGTCAATATATTTTGAATAATGAAATAAAGGAGATAAAAGACACGCTGGAGGGAACCAACAGTAGAATAACAGAGGCAGAAGATAGGATAAGTGAGGTAGAAGATAGAATGGTGGAAATAAACGAAGCAGAGAGGAAAAAAGAAAAAAGAATCAAAAGAAATGAGGAAAACCTCAGGGACCTCTGGGACAATATGAAACGCCCCAACATTCGAATCATAGGAGTCCCAGAAGAAGAAGATAAAAGGAAAGGCCATGAAAAGATACTCGAGGAGATAATAGTTGAAAATTTCCCTAAAATGAGGAAGGAAATAGTCACAGAAGTCCAAGAAACCCAGAGAGTCCCAAACAGGATAAACCCAAGGCGAAACACCCCAAGACACATATTAATCAAATTAACAAAGATCAAACACAAAGAACAAATATTAAAAGCAGCAAGGGAAAAACAACAAATAACACACAAGGGGATCCCCATAAGGATAACAGCTGATCTTTCAATAGAAACTCTTCAGGCTAGAAGGGAATGGCAGGACATACTTAAAGTAATGAAAGAGAAAAATCTACAACCCAGATTACTGTACCCGGCAAGGATCTCATTCAGATATGAAGGAGAATTCAAAAGCTTTACAGACAAGCAAGAACTGAGGGAATTCAGCACCACCAAACCAGCTCTCCAACAAATGCTAAAGGATCTTCTCTAAACAGGAAACACAGAAAGGATGTTTAAACACGAACTTAAAACTACAAAGTAAATGGCAACGGGACCATACTTATCAATAATTACCTTAAATGTAAATGGGTTGAATGCCCCAACCAAAAGACAAAGAGTGGCTGAGTGGATACAAAAACAAGACCCCTACATATGCTGTCTACAAGAGACCCACCTCAAAACTAGGGACACATACAGACTGAAAGTGAAGGGATGGAAAAATATATTTCATGCAAATGGAGACCAAAAGAAAGCAGGAGTCGCAATACTCATTTCAGATAAAATAGACTTTAAAATAAAGGCTGTGAAAAGGGACAAAGAAGGACACTACATAATGATCAAAGGGTCAATCCAAGAAGAAGATGTAACAATTATAAATATATATATGCACCCAACATAGGAGCACCACAATATATAAGGCAAATACTAACAAGTATGAAAGGGGAAGTTAACAATAACACAATAATAGTGGGAGACTTTAACACTCCACTCACACCTATGGATAGATCAACAAAACAGAAAATTAACAAGGAAACACAAACTTTAAATGATACTATAGACAAATTAGATTTAATCGATATTTTCAGGACTTTCCACCCCAAAACAAGCAATTTCACCTTTTTTTTCTCAAGTGCACATGGAACTTTCTCCAGGATAGATCACATCCTGGGCCATAAATCTAGCCTTGGTAAATTCCAAAAAATTGAAATCATCCCAGCCATCTTCTCTGACCACAATGCAGTAAGATTAGACCTCAATTACAGGAAAAAAACTATTAAAAATTCCAACATATGGAGGCTAAACAACACGCTTCTGAATAACCAACAAATCACAGAAGAAATCAAAAAAGAAATCAAAATATGCATAGAAACGAATGAAAATGAAAACACAACAACCCAAAACCTATGGGACACTGTAAAAGCAATGCTAAGGGGAAGGTTCATAGCAATACAGGCGTACCTCAAGAAACAAGAAAAAACTCAAATAAATAAACTAACTCTACACCTAAAGCAACTAGAGAAGGAAGAAATGAAGAACCCCAGGGTTAGTAGAAGGAAAGAAATCTTAAAAATTAGGGCAGAAATAAATGCAAAAGAAACAAAAGAGACCATAGCAAAAAAATCAACAAAACTAAAAGTTGGTTTTTCGAGAAGATAAACAAAATTGACAAGCCATTAGCCAGACTCATCAAGAAACAAAGGGAGAAGAATCAGATCAACAAAATTAGAAATGAAAATGGAGAGATCACAACAGACTACACAGAAATACAAAGGATCATAAGAGACTACTACCAACAGCTATATGCCAATAAAATGGACAACTTGGAAGAAATGGACAAATTCTTAGAAAAGTATAACTTTCCAAAATTGAACCAGGAAGAAATAGAAGATCTTAACAGACCCATCACAAGCACGGAAATCGAATGTCACAAAAAAAGAAAAACTACAGGCCAATATCACTGATGAACATAGATGCAAAAATCCTTAATAAAATTCTAGCAAACAGAATCCAACATCATATTAAAAAGATCATACATCATGACCAAGTGGGCTTTATCCCAGGAATGCAAGGTTTCTTTAACATCCGCAAATCAATCAATGTAATTCACCACATTAACAAATTGAAAGATAAGAACAATATGATTATCTCAATAGATGCAGAAAAAGCCTTTGACAAAATTCAACATCCATTTATGATAAAAACTCTCCAGAAAGCAGGAATAGAAAGGAACATACCTCAACATAATAAAAGCTATATATGACAAACCCACAGCAAACATTATCCTCAATGGTGAAAAACTGAAAGCATTTCCCCTAAAGTCAGAAACAAGGCAAGGGTGCCCACTTTCACCACTACTATTCAACATAGTTTTGGAAGTTTTGGCCACAGCAATCAGAGCGGAAAAAGAAATAAAAGGAATACAGATAGGAAAAGAAGAAGTAAAACTCTCACTGTTTGCAGATGACATGATCCTCTACATAGAAAACCCTAAAGATTCTACCAGAAAACTACTAGAGCTAATCAATGAATATAGTAATGTTGCAGGATACAAAATTAACACACAGAAATCCCTTGCATTCCTATACAACCAATAATGAGAAAACAGAAAGAGAAATTAAGGAAACAATACCATTCACCATTGCAACAAAAAGAATAAAATACTTAGGAATATTTCTACCTAAAGAAACAAAAGACTTATATATAGAAAACTATAAAACACTGATGAAAGAAATCAAAGAGGACACAAACAGATGGAGAAATATACCGTGTTCATGGATTGGAAGAATTAATATAGTGAAAATGAGTATACTACCCAAAGCAATCTACAGATTCAATGCAATCCCTATCAAACTACCAATGATATTTTTCACAGAACTAGAACAAATCATTTCACAATTTGTATGGAAGTATAAGAAACCTCGAATAGCCAAAGCAATCTTGAGAAAGAAGAATGGAACTGGAGGAATCAACCTGCCTGACTTCAAGCTCTACTACAAAGCCACAGTCATCAAGACAGTGTGGTACTGGCACAAAGGATAGAAATATAGATCAATGGAACAAAATAGAAAGCCCAGAGATAAAACCCACGCACCTATGGGCACCTTATCTTCGACAAAGGAGGCAAGAGTATACAATGGAGAAAAGACAATCTCTTTAACAAGTGGTGCTGGGAAAACTGGTCAACCACTTGTAAAAGAATGAAACTAGAACACTTCCTAACACCATACACAAAAATAAACTCAAAATGGATTAAAGATCTAAATGTAAGACCAGAAACTATAAAACTCCTAGAGGAAAACATAGGCAAAACACTCTCCGACATAAATCACAGCAGGATCCTCCATGACCCACCCCCCAGAATATTGGAAATAAAAGCAAAAATAAAACAAATGGGACCTAATCAAAATTAAAAGCTTTTGCACAACAAAGGAAACTATAAGCAAGGTGAAAAGACAGCCTTCAGAATGGGAGAAAATAATAGCAAACGAAGCAACAGACAAACAATTAATCTCAAAAATATACAAGCAACTCCTGCAGCTGAATTCCAGAAAAATAAACGACCCAATCAAAAAATGGGCCAAAGAACTAAACAGACATTTCTCCAAAGAAGACATACAGATGGCTAACAAACACATGAAAAGATGCTCAACATCACTCATTATTAGAGAAATGCAAATCAAAACCACAATGAGGTACCATTACACACCAGTCAGAATGGCCGCTATCCAAAAGTCTACAAGCAATAAATGCTGGAGAGGGTGTGGAGAAAAGGGAACCCTCTTACACTGTTGGTGGGAATGCAAACTAGTACAGCCACTATGGAGAACAGTGTGGAGATTCCTTAAAAAACTGGGAATAGAACTGCCATATGACCCAGCAATCCCACTGCTAGGCATATACACCGAGGAAACCAGAATTGAAAGAGACAGCGTGTACCCCAATGTTCATCGCAGCACTGTTTACAATAGCCAGGACATGGAAGCAACCTAGATGTCCATCGGCAGACGAATGGATAAGGAAGCTGTGGTACATATACACAATGGAATATTACTCAGCCATTAAAAAGAATACATTTGAATCCGTTCTATTGAGATGGATGAAACTGGAGCCCATTATACAGAGTGAAGTGAGCCAGAAAGAAAAGCACCAATACAGTATACTAATGCATGTATATGGAATTTTGAAATATGGTAATGGTAACCCTATATGTGAGACAGAATAAGAGACACAGATGCATAGAACAGTCCTGTGGACTCTGAGGGAGAAGGTGAGGGTTGGACGTTCTGGGACAATAACATTGAAACATGTATATTGTCATATGTGAAGCAGAACACCATTCCATGTTCTATGCAGGGGACGGATGCTCAGGGATGGAGCGTTGGG
>JAGTYA010000732.1:0-19150 GCA_024291935.2 Okapia johnstoni | reverse complement strand
AAACCCTGAAAGGGCTGAAATCGGCTAAAAATCAAAAAGGGGCGGGGAATTATACCTGGAATGTCAGTGAAAGGGGCCACAGTGCCTGGGCCCCAGCAAGGGGTTTAGGGTTTTCCCAAGCAGGACCCCCAAAAGGGAAAACCCTCCTCAGGGGCTTTTTCCCCCCTGTCTGCCTGTAGCAGAAAACTTGGAGACTAGGCCCTTTTCCCTGACAAACTGGGGCCCCGGGGAGCAGAGCCTTTTTTCTGGCCCCTTAAACCGCCAACCCCTCTTGCACCGGGGAAAGACTGAAAAAAAGCACCCCTTGGGTTTCCTTTTTTGACTCTAAAAATAACCCCCGGGCAAGCCTGCATCACTGAAAATACAAGGGGCGGGGGAAGTGATACCGGGAAAGCCCGTGAAAAAAGGCCACGTGCCTGGCCCTCCAAAGCCCATTTTAAGGCTTGGGCCAGTGCCCGGGAACGTAAAGGGAACCCCTCCCAAAAAGCCCCTTTTTTCCCCCATGCCCTGCTCTGTAGCAGAGAGCCTGGAACTAGGTCTTTTCCCTGCCTGGGAAACTGAGGCCCTGGAGAAAGGGCCCTTTTTCTGGCGTCTTCCAGCCAAACACCTTTCTTGCACCAGGAAGACGAATAACCCGCCCCGGGGGCAAAACCTTTTTTACTCAAGGGAAGAGCCCCTGCAAGCTGCACCTGGTGAAAATCAAAAGGGGCGGGAAAGTGATACCGGAAATTCGGAAAAAAGAGGAAACAGACCTTTGGGCCCCCCGAAAAGGGGGTTTTAGGGCTTCCCCAAGGCAGGGACCCTAAAGGGAAAACCCTCCTCAAAGCTTTTTCCCCATGTCTCCCTCTGTAGCAGAGGCTCGGAGAAAGGTCTGTTTTTTGACGGGAAACTGAGGCCCGGGGAGCAGACCCCATTGTTCGGGGCGTCTTCACAGCCAAAACACCTCTTGCACCAGGAAACTGAAAAAAGGCCCCCCGGGGGGCCCCCCCTTTTTTTTGACCCCTAAGGAAGAGACCCCTGAAAGGGCTGCATCTGTCTGAAAATCACAAGGGGGGGGAAGGATACCTGGAAAGCCCAAGTAAAAGAGGCCAAAGTGCCAAACCCCCCAAAGCCCGGGAAAGGCCCTTCCCCAACAGGCCCTAAGGAAACCCCCCAGGGTTTTTTCCCCCCATGTCTGCTCTGAAGCGGGGGCTCGGAACAAAGGTCTGTTCTGCCCCGGGGGAAACTGGGGCCCCTGGGAGCAGACCCCATTTTTTCTGGGTTCACACCAAACCCCATTTTGCCCGGGGAAAGACAAATAAGCAGCCCTTTGGGGTTTTCCCTTTTTTTGATTTTAAAAGGGAAAGGAGACCCTCCCAAGGCTGCATCTGGCTGAAAATCAAAAGGGGGCGGGGAAATTGAAAAACCGGGAAAAAGGGCAGTGAAAGAGGCCAAAATGCCTGGGCCCAAAGGGGTAGGGCTTCCCCAAGGCAGGGAGCCAAAAAGGGAACCCTCCTCAGAGTATTTCCCCTGTCTGCTCTGTGGGCCAAGGGCCCTGGAGACTAGGTTTTTGAATGGGAAACGGGGCCCCTGGGGGGCAAACCCTTTTTTTGGGGCCTCCTTAACCCCAAAAAACCCCCTTTTTTTTGAAACCGGGGAAGCCTAAATTTTAAGCATCCTTGGGCTATTTTTTTGCTCAAAAGAAAGACCCTCCCAACCCAAACCGGCGGGAAAATCAAAAGGGGGCTGGGAAGTGTCCCGGGAAAAGTCATTTGGGGGCCAAGTCCCGGGGGGGCCCAAAAAGCCCAGTTAAGGCTTCGACAGTCCCCTTTGAACTGAAGGACCCTCCCCAGGTTTTTTTCCCCCATTTTTGCTTGTGGCAGAGAGCTCTGGAAAAAAAACAAAGGCCTTTGGTTGACGGGGAAAACTGGGGCCCCGGGGACCCAAACCAATTTTTTGGGTCTTTAGACCCAAACACCTCTTGCCCCAGGGAAAATTGAATAACACCCCCTTTGGGGCAAACCTTTTTTAACTCTAAGGAAGAGACCCTGCCAGACCTTTTGGTTTAAAAATCACAAGGGGCGGGGAAAGGGGGAAAACCGGGAAATTCAGGGGAAAGGGGCCCCCAAAATGCCTAGGCCCCAGCCCCGGGTGGGGTTTTCCAAACCCGGGGAAAACCCTAAAGGAACCCCCCTCAGACTTTTTCCCCAAAGTTCCCTCTTTTAGAAGAGGTCGGGAACAGGTCTTTCTGACGGGGAAACTGGGGCCCCGGGGGACAGACCATTGTTTGGTTCTTCACAGCCAAACACCTCTTCCAGGGAAGATTAAATAAGATCCCGGGGGCCCTCCTTTTTTGATTTCAAAAGGAAGAACCCTGAAAGGTTCCCTTTGGCTGAAAACAAAAGGGGGCGGGGGAAGTGTACCTGGAAAGTCAGTTGTGGCCTTTGTGCCTAGGCCCCAAAGCCCAAAAAAGGGGCTTCACAGTGCCTGGAACTTGAACCCCCCCACAGCGTTTTTCCCCCCATGTCTGCCCTGTAAAAGAGAGCCTGGAGAAAAAAGGCCGGGTTCTAAAATGGGAAACGGGGCCCCTAAAGGCAACCATTTTTCGGGTGTCTTCACGGCCAAACACCCCTTGCCCCGGGGGAAAATTGAATAAGCACCCCCTTTGGGAACTCCCTTTTTGACTCTAAGGAAACCCCCCAAAAGGCGGGCCTTTGGCTAAAAATCACAAGGGGCGGGAAATGTCCCTGAAATTAAAGAGGCCAAAGGCCAGGCCCCAAAGCCCGGTGGGGGTTCCCCCAAAGGGCCAGGGAACCTTAAAGGAACCCTCCTCAAAACTATTTTCCCCATGTTGCTCTGTAGCAAGGCTTTTGGAACTGGCCTGTTCGAAGGGAAAAAACTGGGGCCCGGGGGGCAAACCCTTTTTTTGTGGCCCTTAAAAACCAAAAACCTTTTTCACCAGGGAAGTTAATTTAAGAAACCCCTTTTGGGGTTAAATTTTAAATAAACTCTAAGGAAAGACCCTGCCCGTATTTTTTGGGGCAAAAAAATCACAAGGGGGGGGAAATTTTAATTGGAAAAGTCATTTTAAAAACCAAGTGCCTAGGCCCCAAAACCCCGGTTTAGGCCCCCAAAACCCGGGGGAAACCCTAAGACCCTCCTCAGGCTTTTTTACTTATCTCTGTTCAGAGGCTCGGAAGACAGGCCTGTATAAACGGGAAACTGACCCCTGGGGGAAAACCCCAAATTGTTTTTGGTTCTTAAAACCAAACCCCTTTTGCACCGGGGAAAATTTGAATAAGCACCCCCTTGGGCAAAACCTTTTTATGACTCTAAGGAAAGACCCTGCCGGGTTCCTTTTGGTTTGAAAACCCAAGGGGCTGGAAATCCCTCCCTTTAAAATTTCAGGGGAAAAGGGGCCCCCAAAATGCCTGGGGCCCCCACCGCCCGGTGGGTTCCCCCCAAAACCAGGGAACCTCAGGAACCCCTTAGAGCATTGCCCCATTTGGCTCGTAAAGAAGCCCCTTGAACTATTCGTTCGATTTGGAAACTGGGCCCGGGGAACAGACCCCATTGGGGGCTTTTTTCCCCCCCCCAAAACTTTGCCGGGGGAAAGGTTTGAAAAAGAAATCCCCTTTGGGGCCTTTTTACCCCAAGGAAGAACCCTGGGGGGCCTTTGGCAAAAAATCACAAGGGGCTTGGGGATTCACCGGGGAAAGTAGGTTTGAAGGGCCAAATTTGGGCCCAAAACCCAGGGTAAGGCTTCACAGTCCCCGGGAAACCCTTGAAGGCCCCCTTCCCACAAATTTTTTCCACATGTCCCCCCTTTGTAGCAGAGAGCCTGGGGACAGGCCTGGTCTAATGGGAAACTGGGGCCCAAAAAAAAACCCATTGTTTGGGGTTTAAAACGGAAACACCTTTGCCCTTTAAGTTTGAATAAGCACCCCCTTGGGGCAAACCCTTTTTTTGACTTCTAAGGAAGAAAACCCTGGGTCTCCCTTTGGGGGTTTGAAAATCAAAAGGGGGCTAAAAGTGCTACCTGGAAAGCCCAGTTGTGGGGGCCAAAATTTTCCCCCTGGGCCCCAAAGGGGCCCCGGGTAGGGCCCCCCCAAAGGGCCCGGAATTTTAAACCCCCTTCCTCAAAACTTTTTCCCAATTGTTGCTCTGTTAGCAGAGAGCTTTTTGCCTTTTATCTTTTTGGAGTACTAGGTCTGTGTTGACTGGGGAAACTGAGGCCTATGGACCAGACGAAGCCATTGTGTCTGCGCCGTCTACACAACTACAAACTACCTCTCTTGCTCCAGGGAAAGACTGGAATTAATGCAGTCGTCCCTTGAGGCTACGCCCGCATTTTTGACTCTCAGGAAGAGGCCCTGCACAGGCTTGACTTCTGGGCTGTCAGAAAGCACAAGGTGCCTGGAGAAGTGGGAATGATACCTGAGAGAAGTCAGTGATGAGAGAAGCCACTCAGTAGCTGAGGCCCCAGCACCCGGGTAGGGCATTCCCCAAGGCTCGCGGCTCGCTCAAGGAACCTTCCTCAGAGCGTATTCCCCAATGTGCTGACTCTGTAGCAGAGTGAGCTAGTGCGAGACTTGGTCTGTTCCGCGGACTGCCTAGAACTGACTGGCCCTGGGTAGCAGGAGCCATTGTTCTGGCGTCTTCCTCACAGTCAAATTACCACCACTTGTCACATGGGAAGATACAGGAGATAAGCCAGTCCCTGGGCTAGACGCTTTTGTTTGACACGCTAAGGGCAGACGATGGACCTGTTGCATCATGGCTGCAGGTCATAAGTGGTCTGGGAAAGATGAATTTCACTCATAGTCAGGAGAAAGAGGATAACAGTAAGAAGTACTCTTAGCACCCGGGTAGGCTTCCACATAAGTTAGGGAGCTCTGAAGTGAAGAGGGCCACATCAGATAGGCGTGCTACCCCATGTCTGCTCTGTAGACACAGAGCTCTGTGGATTATATGGTCTGTTCTGACTGGTGAAACTGAGGGCACTGAGAGCAGAGCCATGTTGCTGGCGCTCTTCACAGCCAAAGTCGCCACTCGCTCCAGGAAGACTGAATAAGTTCCCCATGGTCACTTTTTTGACGTCGGTATAGGAGTGTCCCTGCAAGGTGCATTCTGAGCTGAGACTCAACAACGGGGCTAGGAATCTGTTACCTGGTAAAGTCAGTGAAAGAGGCCAACAGTGCTCTAGGATCAGCACCCAGGGTAGGTGCTTCCCCAAGGTAAGGGATTGTCAAGAAACGCGTCCTGCAGAAACTATTTCCCGCATATCTGCTATGTAGCAGCATGGATGTAGAAGACTAGAGTCTGTATCTGACTAGGAAGCTCAGTCCCTGGTAGCAGATACCGTGTTCTGACTATCTTCACAGGCCAAGGCCACTTAGCACCAGGGAGGACTGCATATAGTCAGTCCAGTTAAATAGAAGTTTTTTGACTCTAGGAAAGAGATCCTGGAGGCTAGATCTGACTCGTTCTGAAAGGTCAAGGGGCTGAAAAGAATTACTGGAACAGTCAGTGCTAGGTCTTCACTAAATGCCTAGGCATCATAAGGCCGTCGACAGGCGACACTGGCAACGGAGCAGGAAGCCTCAACGAACCCTCACAGAGATCGCAATTCCACCCATGAGTCTGCTACATGTAGCAGGAGACGCTTAGGGAGAGACTAGTTATGTAGACTGACTTGGAAATCTGAAGGGCCCCTGGAAGCAGAGCTCCATAGAGTTCTTCTGGCGTCTTCACAGCAAAACACACTCTTGCACCAGAGAGAGAAGATACACTCGCATCACGCCCCCCCCTTGGTTGTGTTTGGGACTAATCTTATTTGAGACTCTAAGCGAAGCGACCATGTGCATGGGCTGCATCTGTGATATGAATGTGTATCAACACCTAAGTAGGGCGAAGAAGTGAAGAGACTACTGGAATAATAGTGAGTGAAAGATAGAGCCTAGTCAGTGGCCTATGGCCCCAGGCACCTGCGGTTAGGGCTGATCCATCCTAAGGAGGCGAGGGAGCCTCAAGGAACCCTCCTCAGATTTATTTCCCCCCATGTCTGACTCTGTAGCAGAGAGAATCTCCGGTCGAGACTAGGTCTGTCTGTGCTTAGATGAGGGAAGGACTGAAATGCATGGGTAGCAGAGTCACATGTGTTACTGGCGTCTCTCCATTGCAGCCAAGAACCTCTACTAGCACTAGGGAAGACCTGAGATTAAGACAGGTCCCTTGTAGGCTACCTTAGTGAGATGACTCCTCTAAGGAAGAGAAACATCCTGCAAGGCTGCGGTCTTGACTTGAAATATAATTACATGGTGGCTGGGAAGTGATTAATCCGTGGGAGATGGTTCAGTGATAAGAAGAAGTCACAGTGCCTAGCCCAGCTAGACCCGAGAGGTAGGGCTACGACAAGGCCCTGGACGTGAAGAGACCCTTCACAGCGCTTTTTCCCGCTTGTCTAGCTAATTAGCACATCAGCTGTGGAGACTTAGCTGGTCTGTTCTGATTGGAAACTGAGGCCCTCGGAGAAGAGCTCATTAGTAGGGACGTCTTCAGAGAGAACACTGTTAGGTGAATCTGGAAGATCTGAATAAGCAGTTCCCTTGTGCTACCTGCTTATTGATCTAGAGGATACCAGAGACCTGCAAGTCCTGCATCTTCGCTGGAGAAATCACAAGGGGCTTGTAGCGTAGTGATACTGGAAAGTCAGTGGAAGAGAGCCTAGTGCCTATGAGTTCCCGGACACCGGGTGCTTCTCCCAAGCAGGGAGCCTCAAGGAACCCTTCCTCAGAGCTATTTCCCGCAGTCTGCTCAGTAGGGAGATGCTTCTATGGATGGGACTAGAGTCTGTATCTGACTGGGTGTAATACTGAGACCTTGGGCAGCAGAGCTGCATCCCTGTGGCGTTCTTGAAATCAGGCCTAAGATATACCGCTCTTGCTCAGATGATGATAAGCCATTCCCTTGGTGCATACTGTTTTGAGTTCTATAGGATAGTAGGCCCTTGCTAAGGCTGCATCTTGGCTGAAAATCACAAGGGGCTGGGAAGATGATTACTGCCGAAAAGTCAGTGAAGAGCCACAGTGCCTAGGTGGGGGGACTCAAAGCCTCGCATGTAAGTTGCTCGACTGAGTGCCCGCGGCTTCCCCCAATGGAGTTGGAAGGATACCCTCTTTCAGAGCTATTTCCCGATGTATGCACTGTAGCATTGAGTGGCTCTGGTGAGACTAGGTATGTTCTGAGTTGGGGATACCTTGAGCGACTTTGCGGAGTAGTGAGCCATCTGTTCTGGCTGTCTTGCCCAGCCAACACCTGTTGCCACCAGGGAAGACTAAATAAGACAGTCCCTTGGGCTACCTTGTTGTTGACTCTAAGGAGAGAGAGACCCTTGCAAGGGTTGAATCTGGCTAAAAAATAACAAGGAGGTGGGTAATATGATACCTGTGATAGTCGTGTAGCAAAGAGGCCCACAGTTCGACTCTAGGGCTCAATGCACTCAGGTAAGATGCTTCGAGGGGTCAGGGTCCGCTGGACCGTGAATGTGCCCAGACTTCCACAGACTCGCTTGTGTTCCTCCAGTGTACTTGTCTCTGTATGCGGTAGTGCTCTGGAGGACTAGTCTGTTCTGTCGCTGGACTAGGGTAAACAGAGGCCCTGGGCTAGGAACAAGGCAAATTGTTCTTGCTTCTAGCACAGCTCAAACACCACTTAGCACCGAGGTAAGACAGGCAATAGCAGCTGAGTCCCTTGGGGCTATCCTTTTTTGACTCAAAGAAAGAGACACTCCTGCAAGGCTGCATTTGAGCGCGAGAAAATTGCACAAGGGGCCCCCCTGGGGAAGTGAATACCTGGAAGAAGTCAGTGAAAGGGCGACGCGAGTGCCTTAGTGTGTGCGAAAAGCCAGGTAAGGCTTCAATCAGTGCTCTAAGAGAGCCTCAAGGAACTCGTCCTCAGAGCTATTTTCCCCATGTCCAGCTCTGTTGCAGAGCTCTGGAGACTATAGGGTCTTGTTCATGACTGGGAACTGTAGAAGCCCTGGGAGCAGCGAGCCTATTGTTCTGGCTAAGTGCTTCACATTGCCAAACACCGTCTTGCACAAGGGAGAAGACTGAATTTAAAGCGAGGCCTTGGGTTACCGCTTTTTTGACCTCTAAGGAAGAGGCCCTGCACGGGCTGCATATCCCCCGGCTGAAAATCCCAAGGGGTCTGGGTAAGTTGAGATACTCGGAAAGTCAGTGAAGTGAGGCCACTAGTGCCGAGGGCTCAAGCCCCGGTAAAGATGTCTATCCAGTGCACCTGGATATCTGAAGCAAGCCGCTCCTCAGCGACGTCATTTCCTCCAGTACTAAGCTTTTGTAGCATAGAGGAGCTCTGGAGTACTGTATGTCTGTTCTGGAAATGAGTGAAACTGAGATGACCTGGGAGAGAGCAGATGCCGATTGTTTCGTGAGCAGTCTTACAATCAGTCTGCGAAATAGCTCACTCTCTGCACCGTAGGCAAGACTGATAGTAAAGCTAGTCCCTTGAGGCTTCCCGTATTTTTTTAGATACTCTAAGGATTAAGTGTCCATGCAAGGCTGCAATCTAGGCTGAAATCAGTCAACAAGTGGCTGGGGAAAGTGTCGATACCTGGAATGAAGGTCCAGTGTAAAGACGAATCCACAGTGCGATAATGGACCCAGCTCACCCAGTTAGGTAGGCTGATTCCCAAGGCAGGCACATGTGAATGAAGAAAATGCTCCTCAGCTTGATATATATCTGCCATAGTCTGCTCATGTGTAGCAGAGAGAGCTGTCTGTGGGAGATGTAGTCTGTTTGGACGCGGGCAAAAAACTGATTGGACTCTGGGAGTGCAGAGCGCTAGTATGTTGAGTTACTGACGTCTTCACAGCCAAACAGACTACACTTGTCGTGAGGAATGACTGGAAGTAAGCAGTGCCTTGGCGGACTTCTTTTTTTATGAGTCTAGAAGGAAGAGACACTGCAATGGCTGATCTAGACTCTGAAACTGAAAGATCAAAGAAGGGACAGTGTTTTGGAAGTGTATAATCCTGGAGATGATTGTCAGTGAAGAAAGGCCACAGTTAGCCTATGTGGCTCCAATGACTGTTTTCAGGCTTTCGGTAACAGTGCCCTTGGAACGTGAAGAGGTATGCACCGTTCCACGCAAAGCGTGTTTTCACCAAAAGTCTGACTCGTGTAGCCAGATAGCTCTGGAGGACTAGGTCTGTTCTGACTGGGGAAAATGAGGCCCTGAATGGGAGAGAGGCCATTGTTCTGACGTCTTCACAGCGCAAACACCTCTTGCGACAGGTTGAAGACTATGGGATAAGTAAGGTCCATTGGGCTACCGCTTTTTTGACCTGAAGGAAGAGACCATGCCAAGGCTGCAGTTGGTCTGAAAATCAAAAGGGGCTGGGGGGGTGAAGTGATTACCTGAAACGAAGTCAGTTGAAAGAGGCCATGCACAGTACGTCCTAGGTTTGCCAAAAGCCCCCGGTAGGGCTGCCCCAAGGCAGGGAAAAACGTCAGGGAACATGTAGTCTCAGAGCTTATTTTCCCATGTCAGTGTGCTCTGTAGCAGAGCAGCTGTAGGAGAGTAGGTCTCTGTTCTGATTGGGAAACTATTGAGGGCCTGGAGCAGCAGATGCCATTGTATGAAGGCATGGAGCCTCAAGGAACCCTCCTCAGAGCTATTTCCCCATGTCTGCTCTGTAGCAGAGAGCTCTGGAGACTAGGTCTGTTCTGACTGGGAAACTGAGGCCCCTGGGAGCAGAGCCATTGTTCTGGCGTCTTCACAGCCAAACACCTCTTGCACCAGGGAAAACTGAATAAGCAGTCCCTTGGGCTACCTTTTTTGACTCTAAGGAAGAGACCCTGCAAGGCTGCATCTGGCTGAAAAATCACAAGGGGCTGGGAAGTGATACCTGGAAAGTCAGTGAAAGAGGCCACAGTGCCTAGGCCCCAAAGCACCCGGCTTAGGGGCTTCCCCAAGCCAGGGAACCTCAAGGAACCCTCCTCAGAGCTATTTTTCCCCATGTCTGCTCTGTAGCAGAGAGCTCTGGAGACTAGGTCTGTTCTGACTGGGAAACTGAGGCCCTGGGAGCAGAGCCATTGTTCTGGCGTCTTCACAGCCAAACACCACTTGCACCAGGGAAGACTGAATAAGCAGTCCCTTGGGCTACCTTTTTTGACTCTAAGGAAGAGACCCTGCAAGACTGCATCTGTCTGAAAATCACAAGGGGCTGGGAAGTGATACCTGGAAAGTGAGTCAGTGAAAGAGGCCACAGTGCCTAGGCCCAAAGCCCAGGTAAGGCTTCCCCAGTGCCCTGGAACCTCAAGGAACCCTCCTCAGAGCTATTTCCCCATGTCTGCTCTGTAGCAGAGAGCTCTGGAGACTAGGTCTGTTCTGACTGGGAAACTGAGGCCCTGGGAGCAGAGCCATTGTTCTGGCGTCTTCACAGCCAAACACACCTCTTGCACCAGGGAAGACTGAATAAGCAGTCCCTTGGGCTACCTTTTTTGACTCTAAGGAAAGAGACCCTGCAAGGCTGCATCTGGCTGAAAATCACAAGGGGCTGGGAAGTGATACCTGGAAAGTGAAAGTGAAAGAGGCCACAGTGCCTAGGCTCCAAAGCACCCGGTAGGGGCTTCCCCAAGGCAGGGAGCCTCAAGGAACCCTCCTCTCAGAGCTATTTCCCCATGTCTGCTCTGTAGCAGAGAGCTCTGGAGACTAGGTCTGTTCTGACTGGGAAACTGAGGCCCTGGGAGCAGAGCCATTGTTCTGGGCGTCTTCACAGCCAAACACCTCTTGCACCAGGGAAGACTGAATAAGCAGTCCCTTGGGCTACCTTTTTTGACTCTAAGGAAGAGACCCTGCAAGGCTGCATCTGGCTGAAAATCACAAGGGCTGGGAAGTGATACCTGGAAAGTCAGTGAAAAGAGGCCACAGTGCCTAGGCTCCCAAGCCCAGGTAAGGCTTCCCCAGTGCCCTGGAACGTGAAGGGAACCCTCCACAGAGCTATTTTTTCCCATGTCTGCTCTGTAGCAGAGAGCTCTGGAGACTAGGTCTGTTCTGACTGGGAAACTGAGGCCCTGGGAGCAGAGCCATTGTTCTGGCGTCTTCACAGCCAAACACCTCTTGCACCAGGGAAGACTGAATAAGCAGTCCCTTGGGCTACCTTTTTTGACTCTAAGGAAGAGACCCTGCAAGGCTGCATCTGGCTGAAAATCACAAGGGGCTGGAAAGTGATACCTGGAAAGTCAGTGAAAGAGGCCACAGTGCCTAGGCTCCAAGCAGCCCGGGTAAGGCTTCGACCCAAAGCCAGGGAACCTGAAGGAACCCTCCTCAGCGCTATTTTTTTTCCCCATGTCTGCTCTGTAGCAGAGAGCTCTGGAGACTACTAGGTCTGTTCTGACTGGGAAACTGAGGCCCTGGGAGCAGAGCCATTGTTCTGGCGTCTTCACAGCCAAACACCTCTCTTGCACCAGGGAAGACTGAATAAGCAGTCCCTTGGGCTACCTTTTTTGACTCTAAGGAAGAGACCCTGCAAGGCTGCATCTGGCTGAAAATCACAAGGGGCTGGGAAGTGATACCTGGAAAGTCAGTGAAAGAGGCCACAGTGCCTAGGCCCCAAAGCCCAGGGTAGGGCTTCCCCAAGTGCCCTGGAACGTGAAGGGCACCCTCCTCAGCGCTATTTCCCATGTCTGCTCTGTAGCAGAGAGCTCTGGAGACTAGGTCTGTTCTGACTGGGAAACTGAGGCCCCCTGGGAGCAGAGCCATTGTTCTGGCGTCTTCACAGCCAACACACCTCTTGCACCAGGGAAGACTGAATAAGCAGTCCCTTGGGCTACCTTTTTTGACTCTAAGGAAGAGAGACCCTGCAAGGCTGCATCTGGCTGAAAATCACAAGGGGCTGGGAAAGTGATACCTGGAAAGTCAGTGAAAGAGGCCACAGTGCCTAGGCCCCAAAGCCCAGGTAGGGCTTCCCCAAGTGCCAGGGAGCCTCAAGGAACCCTCCTCAGAGCTATTTCCCCATGTCTGCTCTGTAGCAGAGAGCTCTGGAGACTAGGTCTGTTCTGACTGGAAAACTGAGGCCCTGGGAGCAGAGCCATTTGTTCTGGCGTCTTCACAGCCAAACACCTCTTGCACCAGGGAAGACTGAATAAGCAGTCCCTTGGGCTACCTTTTTTGACTCTAAGGAAGAGACCCTGCAAGGCTGCATCTGGCTGAAAATCACAAGGGGCTGGGAAGTGATACCTGGAAAGTCAGTGAAAGAGGCCACAGTGCCTAGGCTCCAAAGCCCCCGGTAGGGCTTCGACCCAACAGGGAGCCTCAAGGAACCCTCCTCAGAGCTATTTCCCCATGTCTGCTCTGTAGCAGAGAGCTCTGGAGACTAGGTCTGTTCTGACTGGGAAACTGAGGCCCTGGGAGCAGAGCCATTGTTCTGGGCGTCTTCACAGCCAAACACCTCTTGCACCAGGGAAGACTGAATAAGCAGTCCCTTGGGCTACCTTTTTTTGACTCTAAGGAAGAGACCCTGCAAGGCTGCATCTGGCTGAAAATCACAAGGGGCTGGGAAGTGATACCTGGAAAAGTCAGTGAAAGAGGCCACAGTGCCTAGGCCCCAAAGCCCAGGTAGGGCTTCCCCAGTGCCAGGGAACCTCAAGGAACCCTCCTCAGAGCTATTTTCCCCATGTCTGCTCTGTAGCAGAGAGCTCTGGAGACTAGGTCTGTTCTGACTGGGAAACTGAGGCCCTGGGAGCAGAGCCATTGTTCTGGCGTCTTCACAGCCAAAACACCTCTTGCACCAGGGAAGACTGAATAAGCAGTCCCTTGGGCTACCTTTTTTGACTCTAAGGAAGAGACCCTGCAAGGCTGCATCTGGCTGAAAATCACAAGGGGCTGGGAAGTGATACCTGGAAAGTCAGTGAAAGAGGCCACAGTGCCTAGGCTCCAAAGCCCAGGTAAGGCTTCCCCAGTGCCCTGGAACGTCAAGGAACCCTCCACAGCGCTTTTTCCCCATGTCTGCTCTGTAGCAGAGAGCTCTGGAGACTAGGTCTGTTCTGACTGGGAAAAACTGAGGCCCTGGGAGCAGAGCCATTGTTCTGGCGTCTTCACAGCCAAACACCTCTTGCACCAGGGAAAGACTGAATAAGCAGTCCCTTGGGCACCTTTTTTGACTCTAAGGAAGAGACCTTGGGCTACCTTTTTCACTCTAAAGTCAGTGAAGAGACCACAGTGCCTAGGCCTCCAAAGCCCAGGTTATGGCTTCCCAAGCCAGGGAACGTGAAGGAACTCCTCAAGGGTCTGCTCTGAAAGCTCTTGAGACTAGGTCTGTTCTGACTGGGAAACTGAGGCCCTGGGAGGAGAAGTGTTCTGCGTCTTCACAGCCAAACAAAAGTCAGAAGGAACAAGTCTGGGAAGTGCTACCTGGAAAGTCAGTGGTAAGAGGCCACAGTGCCTAGGCCCCAGCGACCGGGTAGGGCTTCCCCAAGCCAGGGAACCTCAAGGAACACTCCTCAGAGCTATTTCCCCATGTGTGCTCTGTAGCAGAGAGCTCTGGAGACTAGGTCTGTTCTGACTGGGAAACTGAGGCCCTGGGAGCAGAGCCATTGTTGTGGCTTTCTTCAACAGCCAAACACCTCTTGCACCAGGGAAGCTTGAATAAGCACTCCCTTGGGGCTACCTTTTATGACTCTAAGGAAGAGACCCTGCAAGGCTGCCTTTGGCTGAAAATCACAAGGGGCTGGAAAGTGCTACCTGGAAAGTCAGTGGAAGAGGCCACAGTGCCTAGGCCCTACCGCCCAGGTAGGGCTTCCCCAAGCCAGGGAACCTCAAGGAACACTCCTCAGAGCTATTGCCTCATGTGTGCTCTGTAGCAGAGAGCTCTGGAGACTAGGTCTGTTCTGACTGGGAATCTGAGGCCCTGGGAGCAGACCCATTGTTGTGGCTACTTAACAGACAAACACCTCTTGCACCAGGGAAGCTTGAATAAGCACTTCCTTGGGCTACCTTTTATGACTCTAAGAAAGAGACCCTGCCAGGCTGCCTTTGGCTGAAAATCACAAGGGGCTGGAAAGTGCTACCTGAAAAGTCAGTGGAAGAGGCCACAGTGCCTAGGCCCTACCGCCCGGGTAGGGCTTCCCCAAGCCAGGGAACCTCAAGAAACACTCCTCAGAGCTATTGCTCCATGTGTGCTCTGTATCAGAGGGCTCTGGAGACTACTAGGTCTGTTCTGACTGGAAACTGAGGACCTCGGAACTGAACCATTGTTGTGCCTTCTTAGCAGACAAACACCGCTTGCACCAGGGAAGCTTTTAATAAGCACTCCCTTGGGCTACCTTTTATGACTCTAAGGAAGAGACCCTGCCAGACTCTGCATTTGGCTGAAAATCACAAGGGGCTGGAAAGTGCTACCTGGAAAGTCAGTGGAAGAGGCCACAGTGCCTAGGCCCCACCGCCCGGGTAGGGCTTCCCCAAGCCAGGGAACCTCAAGGAACACTCCTCAGAGCTATTGCCCCATGTGTGCTCTGTAGCAGAGAGCTCTGGAGACTAGGTCTGTTCTGACTGGGAAACTGAGGCCCTGGGAGCAGACCCATTGTTCTGGCGTCTTAACAGACAAACACCTCTTTGCACCAGGGAAGCTGAATAAGCACTCCCTTGGGCTACCTTTTTTGACTCTAAGGAAGAGACCCCTGCCAGGCTGCATTTGGCTGAAAATCACAAGGGGCTGGAAAGTGCTACCTGGAAAGTCAGTGAAAGAGGCCACAGTGCCTAGGCCCCACCGCCCGGGTAGGGCTTCCCCAAGCCAGGGAACCTCAAGGAACACTCCTCCACAGAGCTATTGCCCCCATGTGTGCTCTGTAGCAGAGAGCTCTGGAGACTAGGTCTGTTCTGACTGGGAAACTGAGGCCCTGGAAGCAGACCCATTGTTGTGGCTTCTTAACAGACAAACACCTCTCTTGCACCAGGGAAGACTGAATAAGCACTCCCTTGGGCTACCTTTTTTGACTCTAAGGAAGAGACCCTGCCAGGCTGCCTTTGGCTGAAAATCACAAGGGGCTGGAAAGTGATACCTGGAAAGTCAGTGAAAGAGGCCACACTGTGCCTAGGCCTCCACCGCCCAGGTAGGGCTTCCCCAAGCCAGGGAACCTCAAGGAACACTCCTCAGAGCTATTGCCCCATGTGTGCTGCTCTGTAGCAGAGAGCTCTGGAGACTACTCTGTTTCTGACTGGGAAACTGAGGCCCTGGGAGCAGACCCATTGTTCTGGCTTCTTCTTACAGCCAAACACCTCTTGCACACCAGGGAAGCTTGAATAAGCACTCCCTTGGGGCTACCTTTTATGACTCTAAGGAAGAGAACCCTGCCAGGTTGCCTTTAGCTGAAAATCACAAGGGGCTGGAAAGTGATACCTGGAAAGTCAGTGGAAAGAGGCCACAGTGCCTAGGCCCCACCGCCCGGGTAGGGCTTCCCCAAGCCAGGGAACCTCAAGGCACCCTCCTCAGAGCTATTTCCCCATGTGTGCTCTGTAGCAGAGAGCTCTGGATACTAGGTCTGGTTCTGACTGGGAAACTGAGGCCCTGGGAGCAAACCCATTGTTGTGGCTTCTTAACAGCCAAACACCTCTTTCACCAGGGAAGATTGAATAAGCACTCCCTTGGGCTACCTTTATGACTCTAAGGAAGAGACCCTGCCAGGCTGCCTTTGGCTGAAAATCACAAGGGGCTGGAAAGTGCTACCTGGAAAAGTCAGTGGAAGAAGCCACAGTGCCTAGGCCCCACCACCCGGGTAGGGCTTTCCCCAAGCAAGGAAACCTCAAGGAACACTCCTCAGAGCTATTGCCCCATGTGTGCTCTGTAGCAGAGAGCTCTGGAGATTACTAAGGCTGTTCTGACTGGGAAACTGAGGCCCTGGGAGCAGACCCATTGCTGTGGCTTCTTAACAGACAAACACTTCTTCCACCAGGGAAGCTTGAATAAACACTCCCTTGGGCTATCTTTTATGTCTCTAAGGAAGAGACCCTGCCAGGCTGCCTTTGGCTGAAAATCAGAAGGTGACTGGAAAGTGCTACCTGGAAAGTCAGTGGAAGAGGACACACAGTGCCTAGGCCCCACCGCCCGGGTAGGGCTTCCCCAAGCCAGGGAACCTCAAGCAACACTCCTCAGAGCTATTGCCCCATATGTGCTCTGTAGCAGAGAGCTCTAGATACTAGGTCTGTTCTGACTGGGAAACTCAGGCCCTGGGAGCAGACCCATTATTGTGGCTTCTTAACAGCCAAACACCTCTTGCACCAGGGAAGCCTGAATAAGCACTCCCTTGGGCTACCTTTTATGACTCTAAGGAAGAGACCCTGCCATGGCTGTCTTTGGCTGAAAATCACAAGGGGCTGGAAAAGTGCTACCTGGAAAGTCAGTGGAAGAGGCCACAGTGCCTAGGCCCCACCGCCCGGGTAGGGCTTCCCCAAACCGGGGAACCTCAAGGAACACTCCTCAGAGCTATTGCCCCATGTGTGCTCTGTATCAGAGAGCTGTGGAGACTAGGTCTGTTCTGACTGGGAAATTGAGGCCCTGGGATCAGACCCATTGTTGTGGCTTCTTAACAGACAAACACCTCTTTCACCAGGGAAGCTTGAATAAGCACTCCCTTGGGCTACCTTTTATGACTCTAAGAAGAGACCCTTCCAGGCTGCCTTTGGCTGAAAATCACAAGGGGCTGGAAAGTGCTACCTGGAAAGTCAGTGGAAGAAGCCACAGTGCCTAGGCCCCACCACCCGAGTAGGGCTTCCCCAAGCCAGGGAACCTCAAGGAACTCTTCTTCAGATGTATTGCCCCATGTGTGCTCTGTAGCAGAGAGGTCTGGAGACTAGGTCTGTTCTGACTGGGAAACTGAGGCCCTGGGATCAGACCCATTGTTGTGGCTTCTTAACAGACAAACACCTCTTGCACCAGGGATGTCTGAATAAGGACTCCCTTGGGCTATCTTTTATGACTCTAAGGAAGAGACCCTGCCAGGCTCCATTTGGGTGAAAAGCACAAGGGGCTGGAAAGTGCTAGCTGGAAATTCAGTGGTAGGGGCCATTGTGCCTAGGCCCCACCGCCCCGGTAGGGCTTCCCCAAGCCCGTGAACGTCAAGGCACCCTCCTCAGAGCTAATGCCCCATGTGTGCTCTGTAGCAGAGAGCTCTGGATACTAGGCTTGGTCTGACTAGGAAACTGAGACATGGAGGCAAACCTATTGTTGTCCATTCATAACAGCAAACACCTGTTTCGCCAGGGAAATTGGATAAGGAAGAGACCCTGCCAGGCTCCATTTGGGTGAAAAGCACAAGGGGCTGGAAAGTGCTACCTGGAAAGTCAGTGGAAGAGGCCACAGTGCCTAGGCCCCACCGCCCGGGTAGGGCTTCCCCAAGCCAGGGAACCTCAAGGAACACTCCTCAGAGCTATTGCCCCCATATGTGCTCTGTAGCAGAGAGCTCTGGAGACTACTAGGTCTGTTCTGACTGGGAAACTCAGGCCCTGGGAGCAGACCCATTGTTGTGGCTTCTTAACAGCCAAACACCTCTTGCACCAGGGAAGCTTGAATAAGCACTCCCTTGGGCTACCTTTTTTATGACTCTAAGGAAGAGACCCTGCCAGGCTGTCTTTGGCTGAAAATCACAAGGGGCTGAAAGTGCTACCTGGAAAGTCAGTGGAAGAGGCCACAGTGCCTAGGGCCCACCGACCGGGTAGGGCTTCCCCAAGAGAACCTAAAGGAACACTCCTCAGAGCTATTGCCCCATGTGTCCTCTGTAGATTACAGAGCTCTGCTTGGAGACTAGTGCTGTTCTGACTGGGAAACTGTGAAGGACTCACCTGAAAATCTCCACAGCGCTTTTTTCCCCATGTCTGAAGACTGTAGCAGAGAGCTCTGGAGACTAGGTCTGTTCTGACTGGGAAACTGAGGCCCTGGGAGCAGAGCCATTGTTCTGGCGTCTTCACAGCCAAACACCTCTTGCACCAGGGAAGACTGAATAAGCAGTCCCTTGGGCTACCTTTTTTAAGACTCTAAGGAAGAGACCCTGCAAGGCTGCATCTGGCTGAAAATCACAAGGGGCTGGGAAGTGATACCTGGAAAGTCAGTGAAAGAGGCCACAGTGCCTAGGCTCCAAAGCCCAGGTAATGGCTTCGTGACAGTGCCCTGGAAACCTGAAGGCACCCTCCACAGAGCTATTTTTTCCCCATGTCTGCTCTGTAGCAGAGAGCTCTGGAGACTAGGTCTGTTTCTGACTGGGAAACTGAGGCCCTGGGAGCAGAGCCATTGTTCTGGCGTCTTCACAGCCAAACACCTCTTGCACCAGGGAAGACTGAATAAGCAGTCCCTTGGGCTACCTTTTTTTAGACTCTAAGGAAGAGACCCTGCAAGGCTGCATCTGGCTGAAAATCACAAGGGGCTGGGAAGTGATACCTGGAAAGTCAGTGAAAGAGGCCACAGTGCCTAGGCCCCAGCACCCGGGTAGGGGCTTCCCCAAGGCAGGGAAACCTCAAGGAACCCTCCTCAGAGCTATTTCCCCATAGTCTGCTCTGTAGCAGAGAGCTCTGGAGACTAGGTCTGTTCTGACTGGGAAACTGAGGCCCTGGGAGCATAGCCATTGTTCTGGCGTCTTCACAGCCAGACACCACTTGCACCAGGGAAAACTTAATAAGCAGTCCCTTGGGCTACCTTTTTTTGACTCTAAGGAAGAGACCCTGCAAGGCTGCATATGGCTGAAAATCACAAGGGGCTGGGAAGTGATAACTCGAAAGGTCAGAGAAAGAGGCCACAGTGCCTAGGTCCCAGCAACCGGGTAGGGCTTCCCCAAGGCAGGGAGCCTCAAGGAACCCTCCTCAGAGCTATTTCCCCATGTCTGCTCTGTAGCAGAGAGCTCTGGAGACTAGGTCTGTTCTGAATGGGAAACTGAGGCCCTGGGAGCAGAGCCATTGTTCTGGCGTCTTCACAGCCCAAACACCTCTTGCACCAGGGAAGACTGAATAAGCAGTCCCTTGGCTACCTTTTTTGACTCTAAGGAAGAGACCCTGCAAGGCTGCATCTGCTGAAAATCACAAGGGGCTGGGACGTGATACCTGGAAAGTCAGTGAAAGAGGCCAACAGTGCCTAGGCTCCAAAGACCAGGTAAGGCTTCGACA
>JAGTYA010000731.1:0-19171 GCA_024291935.2 Okapia johnstoni | reverse complement strand
GAGAGGAGGCGCTTTTCCCTGGCAGGAAAAAATGGAGGGAAAGCATCGCCCCGGCACCTGTCTCCTTGCGGGCGACTCCAGGTGTCCCCCGAGATCCCCGGGCCAACCTGCCAAGAAAGCGCGGGGTTCCCGCCACAAAACCGCGAGGGGCGTCCCCCGGGGCCCCCCTCCTTGCGAGACGGGGGGCCCTTGGGATCTGCAGCGACGCGAGAAGCCGTCCTGCTTCTCTCATGCGCTGCCGACTCCCTGCCCTGGGATACCCGTTCCACAGGCGAGCGGAACCCTGAGTCTCCAGAGGCCGCTCTCGGCGGCCCCTCCTCTCGAAAGGGGGGTCCAATCCCTTTCCTGAATGCTATCGCAATCCCCATTCCCTCGACCTCCAGAGCGGGACTCTCGCCTCTCCTGAGGTTTCGAGAAGGCCCCAAGGAGGCCACAAGGCCAGTTCCGGCGCAAGACCAAAGGGTCCCCGAGAACCCCCATCGGCAAGCGAGTCTCCAGTTCCCTGACGTGAGGCGAGGGGAAGCCCAGCAGCCCCTGGCGATGTCAAAGGAGGCCTGGACTTCTCAGAGGCAACAAGAGAGGTGCTCCCCGAGGCGCCACGCACCCCCGATTCAGAGAGGCCACCCCCGCTTCCCGCCTGCGCCGCGCGGAAAAGCACGACCTTCGCCCTTGCATTCGAGGGGAAGCCCGATTGCCCTTGGCTGTGACCGGAGAAGGGGGGGGGGGGGGGGGGGGGAAGGGCTGAGTCCCCTCGACTCCCTGGAGGTATGCACCCCACAGGTGCCAGTTATATACTGTCCCCTCCCCCCCTCCGGGACCCCCGAGAGGGTCCTAGCTCCATGCCTGACGCGGGACCCAGGGCGCTGCAGCGCCTCCTGGCGAAATCCCGAGGCTGCTCGGGCCCCTGTCCGCTCGAAAGGAGGCATGGCGACCCCGCTGGGTCTAACGGGGGAGACGGGCCGGCGGTACCCGCCGCAAACTCGAGAATGCACCGCCGCAAGTCATGAACACCCCCGTGAGGCCACGCCCATAGAGGGAGGAGGCGCTTTTCCCCTTGGCAGGGCATGGAGAGCATGCCCCGGCACCTGTTTGTTTCCGGCTCCGAACGGGGCTTGACTCCTTGCGGGCGACTTCCAGGTGTCCCCCGAGATCCCCGGGCCAACCTGACCAAGAAAGCGGGGCTTCCCGCCACACCCGCGAGGGCGTCCCCCCGGCGCCCCCTCCTTGCGAGACGGGGCCCTTGGCGATCTGCAGCGACGCGAGAGCCGTCCTGCCTTCTCTCTGGCGCTGCAACGGAGGCTGGACTCCCTCTAGCGCCCCCAGAGGTTCCCTGGGATATACCCTTGTGTCCACAGGCGAGCGGAACCCTGAGTCTTCCAGAGAGCCTCGCTCGCGAGGGGCCCCGTCGCCGTCGGCCCCTCCTCTCGAAAGGGGGGTCCAATCCCCTTCCTGAATGCCATCGCAATCCCTACATTCCCTCGCACCTCCAGAGCGGGACTCTCGCCTCTCCTGAGGTTCGAATAAGAGGCCCCAAGGGTCCAGTTCCGGCCGCAAGACCAAAGGTCCCGAGAGGAACCCCCCATCGGCAAGCGAGTTCCAGTTCCTGGATGTGAGGCGAGGGGAAGGCCCAGCAGCTTCCTGGCGATGTCAAAGGAGGCCTGGACTTCTCAGAGGCAACAAGAGAGGCTCCCCGAGGCGCCACGCCCCCGGAAAAGTGAGGCCACCCTTAAAACCCCCTTGTCGCCGGCTAAAAGCACGACCTTCGCCCCTGAATTCGAGGGGAAGCCCGATTTTGGCTGTGACCGAGGGAGAAATAGCTGAGTCCCTCGACATCCCTGGAGGCAACCCCACAAAAGTTTTTATACCTGTCCCTCTCCCCCCCTGGTCAAAGGGTCCCTGACTCCACCTGACGCTGGAGCCATGCGGCAGCCACCGCTTTTCAATCGCATCGAGGAGCTCGGGCCCCTGTCCCTCAAAGGATGGCACTGGCGACCCCGCCAAAGGGGGAGACCTCTACCCGCAGCAACGTCAGAATGCACCCCGCAAACGAGAAACCCCCCCCAAAGAACTCGCCCATAGTGTAGGAGGCGTTTTCCCCAGGGCATGGAGAGCCCGCCCCCTACCTATACCGGCTCCAACTACGGGGCTTGACACCTTGCGGTCGAGCCAGGTGTCCCCCAAATCATTCCCCACCTCCAAAAAGGCGGGACTACCCCGCCATCACCTACCAGGGCGTCCCCCCTCCCCTTCCTGCGACGGGGGGGCCAGGTGGGATCTGCAGCGCACTCGAGAAGCCGTCCTGGCCTTTTTTTTCTCTCTGGCGCGTGCAACGGGAGGTGGACTCCCCCTAGGAGCCCCAGACTCCGCCTAAAGGGAGCCCCCCCTAGGGGGGTGAATACCCGGTGTCCACAGGGCGAGGGGGCGGGGAACCCTGAGGTACTCCCCGGCTCTGCGAGGGGGCCCCCCGTCTGCCGGGTCCGCCCCCTCCTCTCGAAAGGGGGGGGGGTCCAATACCTTCCCAAAATGCCATCAGCAATCCTACATTTTTCCCTCGCCACCTCCAGAGCGGGAACTTCGCCTCTCCTGAGGTTCGAGAAAAGAGGGGGGGGCCCAAAAGTGGGGGGGCCAAAGTTCCGGCCGCAAGAACCAAATCCCCTCTTAACCCCCCATCGGCAAAAAGCGAGTCCAGGTTCCCATGGAGTGTGTGGCCGAGGGGAGAAGCCCAGCAAGCCCCTGCGGGGATGTTCCAAGGAGGCTGGGATGTCTCAGAGGGCAACAGAGAGGCTCCCCAGGCGCCACGCCCCCCGATTCAAGGAGAGGGCCACCCCTGCTTCCCCCTGGCGCCGTCGAGCGGAAAAGGCCCACGACCTTCTCCCCTGCATTCGAAAGCCCGATTGGCCCTTGCTGGTGACGAGAGACGAAAGGCTGAGTCCCCCCGGGACTCCCTGGATGCCACCCACACAGTGCCCAGTTATACCTGTCCCCTCCCCCTCCGGGGGACCCCCGATGGGTCCTAGCCCCATGCCTGACAGCGGGGGACCCAGGGGCGCATGCAGGGCGCCCTCCTGGCCGGGAATCCCCGGAGGCTGCACGGGCCCCTGTCCGCTCGAGAAGGAGGGCATGGCGACCCCGCTGTGGGGCTAACGGAAGGAGAACAGGCCGGGGTACCCGCCGCAACTCGAGAATGCACCGCCGCAAGTCGAGAACACACCCCCGTGAGGCCACGCCCATAGAGGGGAGGAGGCGCTTTTCCCTTGCAGGGCATGGAGACATGCCCCGGCACTGTTCCGGCTCCGAACGGGGCTTGACCTCCTTGCGGGCGACTCCAGGTGTCCCCCCGAGATCCCCGGGCCAACCTGCCAAGAAAGCGGGGTCTTCCCGCCACACCCTGCGAGAGGCGTCCCCCGGGCCCCCCTCTCTTGCGAGACGGGGCCCTTGGGATCTGCAGCGACTCGAGAGCCGTCCCTGACCTTTCTATCTGGCGCTGCAACGGGGGCTGGACTCCACTCTAGGGCGCCCCCAGAGGTTCCCCTGGGATACCCGTGTCCACAGGCGAGCGGAACCCTGAGTCTCCAGAGGCCGCTCGCGAGGGGCCCCCCCGTCGCCGTCGGCCCCCTCCTCTCGAAAGGGGGGTCCAATCCCCTTCCTGAATGCCATCGCAATCCCTACATTCTCCTCGCGCACCTCCAGAGCAGGGGACTCTCGCCTCTCCTGAGGTTCGAGAAGAGGCCCCAAGGGCCAGTGCCGGCCGCAAGACCAAAGGTCCCGAGGAACCCCCATCGGGCAAGCGAGTCCAGTTCCCTGGACGTGAGGCGAGAGGGGAAGCCCAGCAGCCCCTGGCGATGTCAAAGGAGGCCTGGACTTCTCAGAGGCAACAAGAGAGGCTCCCCCGAGGCGCCACGCCCCCCGATTCAGAGAGGCCACCCCCGCTTCCCCCTGCGCCGCGCGGAAAAGCACGACCTTCGCCCCTGCATTCGAGGGGAAGCCCGATTGCCCTTGGCTGTGACCGGAGAGAAGAGGCTGAGTCCCCTCGACTCCCTGGAGGCCACCCCACAGGTGCCAGTTATACCTGTCCCCTCCCCCCCCTCCGGGGGACCCCCGAGGGTCCTAGCTCCATGGCCTGACGCGGACCCAGGGCGCTGCAGCGCCTCCTGGCGAATCCCGAGGCTTGCTCGGGCCCCTGTCCGCTCGAAAGGAGGCATGGCGACCCCGCTGGGCTAACGGGGGAGACGGGCCGGGGTACCCGCCGCAACTCGAGAATGCACCGCCGCAAGTCGAGAACACCCGCGTGAGGCCACGCCCATAGAGGGAGGAGGCGCTTTTCCCTTGCAGGGCATGGAGAGCATGCCCCGGCACCTGTTCCGGCTCCGAACGGGGCTTGACTCCTTGCGGGCGACTCCAGGTGTCCCTCCGAGATCCCCGGGCCAACCTGCCAAGAAAGCGGGGCTTCCCGCCACACCGCGAGGGCGTCCCCCGGGGGCCCCCCTCCTTGCGAGACGGGGCCCTTGGGATCTGCAGCGACGCTCGAGAGCCGTCCTGCCTTCTCTCTGGCGCTGCAACGGAGGCTGGACTCCCTCTAGGCGCCCCCAGCCCAGGTTCCCCTGGGATACCCGTGTCCACAGGCGAGTGGAACCCTGAGTCTCCAGAGGCCGGCTCGCGAGGGGCCCCCCGTCGCCGTCGTAGCCCCCTCCTCTCGAAAGGGGGGTCCCAATCCCCCTTCCTGAATGCCATCGCAATCCCTACATTCCCCTCGCACCTCCAAGCGGGACTCTCGCCTCTTCCTGAGGTTCGAGAAGAGGCCCCAAGGGGCCAGTTCCGGCAGCAAGACAAAGGTCCCCGAGGAACCCCCATCGGCAAAGCGAGTCCAGTTTTCCCTGGAACGTGAGGCGAGGGAAGCCCAGCAGCCCCCTGGCGATGTCAAAGGAGGCCTGGACTTCTCAGAGGCCACAAGAGAGGCTCCCCGAGGCGCCACGCCCCCGATTCAGAGAGGCCACCCCCCGCTTCCCCCTGCGCCGCGCGGAAATAGCACGACCATCGCCCCTGCATTCGAGGGGGAAGCCCGCGATTGCCCTTGGGGCTGGACCGGAGAGAAAGGCTGAGTCCCCTCGACTCCCTGGAGGCCACTCCACAGTGCCAGATTATACCTGTCCCCTCCCCCCACTCCGGGGACCCCCGAGGGTCCTTAGCTCAATGCCTGACGCGGACCCAGGGCGCTGCAAAGCGACTCCTGCTGCGAATCCAAATCCCCGAGGCTGCTCGGTGTGCCCTGCTCCGCTCGAAAGGAGGTCATGGGCGACCCCGCTGGGCTACGGGGGAGACGGGCCGGTTGGGGTACCCGCCGCAACTCGAGCCATAATAAAAAAAATGCACCGCCGCAAGTCGAGAACACCCCCGTGAGCCCACGGGCCCATAGAGGGAGGAGCCGCTTTTCCCTTGCAGGGCATGGAGAGCATTGCCCCGGCACCTGTTCCGGCTCCGAACGGGGACTTGACTCCTTGCGGGCGACTCCCAGGTGTCCCCCGAGATCCCCGGGCCAAACCTGCCCAAGAAAGCGGGGCTTCCCAACCACACCGCACGAGGGCGTCCCCCGGGCCCCCCTCCTTGCGAGACGGGGGGCCCTTGGGATCTGCAGCGACTCGAGAGCCGTCCTGCCTTCTCTCTGGGGCGCTGCAAACGGAGGCTGGACTCCCTCTAGGCGCCCCCAGAGGTTCCCTGGGGATACCCGTGTCCACAGGCCGAGGGGGGAACCCTGAGTCTCCAGAGGCCGCTCAGCAGAGGGGCCCCCCGTCGCCGTCGGCCCCTCCTCTCGAAAGGGGGGGTCCAAATCCCCTTCCTGAATGCCATCGCAATCCCTACATTCCTCCCTCCGCACCTCCAGAGCGGGACTCTCGCCTCTCCTGAGGTTCGAGAAGAGGCCCCAAGGGGCCAGTTCCGGCCGCAAGACCAAAGGTCCCCGAGGAACCCCCATCGGCAATCTACGAGTCCAGGTCCCTGGACGTGAGGCGAGGGGTAAGCCCACAGCAGCCCCTGGCGATGTCAAAGGAGGCCTGGACTTCTCAGAGGCAACAAGAGAGGCTCCCCGAGGCGCCACGCCCCCGATTCAGAGAGGCCACCCCCGCTTCCCCTTCCCCTGCGCCGCGCGGAAAAGCACGACCTTCGCCCCTGCATTCGAGGGGAAGCCCGATTGCCCTTGGCTGTGACCGGATGAGAAAGGCTGAGTCCCCTCGACTCCCTGGAGGCCACCCCACAGGTGCCAGTTATACCTGTCCCCTCCCCCCCTCCGGGGACCCCCCGAGGGTCCTAGCTCCATGCCTGACGCGGACCCAGGGCGCTGCAGCGCCTCCTGGCGAAATCCCGAGGCTGCTTCCGGGCCCCTGTCCGCTCGAAAGGAGGCATGGCGACCCCGCTGGGCTAACGGGGGAGACGGGCCGGGGTACCCCGCCCGCAACTCGAGAATGCACCGCCGCAAGTCGAGAACACCCCCGTGAGGCCACGCCCCCATAGAGGGAGGAGGCGCTTTTCCCTTTGCAGGGCATGGAGAGCATGCCCCGGCACCTGTTCCGGCTCCGAACGGGGCTTGACTCCTTGCGGGCGACTCCAGGTGTCCCCCGAGATCCCCGGGCCAACCTGCCAAGAAAGCGGGGCTTCCCGCCACACCGCTAACCGAGGGCGTCCCCCGGGCCCCCTTCCTTGCGAGACGGGGCCCTTGGGATCTGCAGCGACTCGAGAGCCGTCCTGCCTTCTCTCTGGCGCTGCAACGGAGGCTGGACTCCCTCTAGGCGCCCCCAGAGGTTTCCCTGGGATACCCGTGTCCACAGGCGAGCGGAACCCTGAGTCTCCAGAGGCCGCTCGCGAGGGGCCCCCCCGTCGCCGTCGGTCCCTCCTCTCGAAAGGGGGTTCCAATCCCCTTCCTGAATGCCATCGCAATCCCTACATTCCCTCGCACCTCCAGAGCGGGACTCTCTGCCTCTCCTGAGGTTCGAGAAGAGGGCCCCAAGGGGCCAGTTCCGGCCGCAGGACCAAAGGTCCCCGAGGAACCCCCATCGGCAAGCGAGTCCAGTTCCCTGGACGTGAGGCGAGGGGAAGCCCAGCAGCCCCTGGCGATGTCAAAGGAGGCCTGGACTTCTCAGAGGCAACAAGAGAGGCTCCCCGAGGCGCCACGCCCCCGATTCAGAGAGGCCACCCCCGCTTCCCCCTGCGCCGCGCGGAAAAGCACGACCTTCGCCCCTGCATTCGAGGGGAAGCCCGATTGCCCTTGGCTGTGACCGGAGAGAAAGGCTGAGTCCCCTCGACTCCCTGGAGGCCACCCCACAGGTGACAGTTATACCTGTCCCCTCCCCCCCTCCCTGGGGACCCCCGAGGGTCCCTAGCTTCCATGCCTGACGCGGACCCAGGGCGCTGCAGCGCCTCCTGGCGAATCCCGAGGCTGCTCGGGCGCCCCTGTCCGCTCGAAAGGAGGCATGGCGACCCCGCTGGGCTAACGGGGGAGACGGGCCGGGGTACCCGCCGCAACTCGAGAATGCACCGCCGCAAAGTCGAGAACACCCCCGTGAGGCCACGCCCATAGAGGGAGGAGGCGCTTTTCCCTTGCAGGGCATGGAGAGCATGCCCCGGCACCTGTCCGGGCTCCGAACGGGGCTTGACTCCTTGCGGGCGACTCCAGGTGTCCCCCCGAGATACCCGGGCCAACCTGCCAAGAAAGCGGGGCTTCCCGCCACACCGCGAGGGCGTCCCCCGGGCCCCCCTCCTTGCGAGACGGGGCCCCTTGGATCTGCAGCGACTCGAGAGCCGTCCTGCCTTCTCTCTGGCGCTGCAACGGAGGCTGGACTCCCTCTAGGCGCCCCCAGAGGTTCCCCTGGGATACCCGTGTCCACAGGCCGAGCGGAACCCTGAGTCTCCAGAGGCCGCTCGCGAGGGGCCCCCCGTCGCCGTCGGCCCTCCTCTCGAAAGGGGGGGTCCAATCCCCTTCCTGAATGCCATCGCAATCCCTACATTCCCTCGCACCTCCAGAGCGGGACTCTCGCCTCTCCTGAGGTTCGAGAAGAGGCCCCAAGGGGCCAGTTCCGGCCGCAAGACCAAAGGTCCCCGAGGAACCCCCATCGGCAAGCGAGTCCAGTTCCCTGGACGTGAGGCGAGGGGAAGCCCAGCAGCCCCTGGCGATGTCAAAGGAGGCCTGGACTTCTCAGAGGAAACAAGAGAGGCTCCCCGAGGGCGCCACGCCCCCACCGATTCAGAGAGGCCACCCCCGCTTCCCCCTGCGCCGCGCGGAAAAGCACGACCTTCGCCCCTGCATTCGAGGGGAAGCCCGATTGCCCTTGGCTGTGACCGGAGAGAAAGGCTGAGTCCCCTCGACTCCCTGGAGGCCACCCCACAGGTGCCAGTTATACCTGTCCCCATCCCCCCCTCCGGGGACCCCCGAGGGTCCTAGCTCCATGCCTGACGCGGACCCAGGGCGCTGCAGCGCCTCCTGGCGAATCCCGAGGCTGCTCGGGCCCCCTGTCCGCTCGAAAGGAGGCATGGCGACCCCGCTGGGCTAACGGGGGAGACGGGCCGGGGTACCCGCCGCAAACTCGAGAATGCACCGCCGCAAGTCGAGAAACACCCCCGTGAGGCCACGCCCATAGAGGGAGGAGGCGCTTTTCCCTTGCAGGGCATGGAGAGCATGCCCCGGCACCTGTTCCCGGCTCCGAACGGGGCTTGACTCCTTGCGGGCGACTCCAGGTGTCCCCCGAGATCCCCGGGCCAACCTGCCAAGAAAGCGGGGCTTCCCGCCACACCGCGAGGGCGTCCCCCGGGCCCCCCTCCTTGCGAGACGGGGCCCTTGGGATCTGCAGCGACGCGAGAGCCGTCCTGCCTTCTCTCTGGGCGCTGCAACGGAGGCTGGACTCCCTCTAGGCGCCCCCAGAGGTTCCCTGGGATACCCGTGTCCACAGGCGAGCGGAACCCTGAGCCTCCAGAGGCCGCTCGCGAGGGGCCCCCCGTCGCCGTCGGCCCCTCCTCTCGAAAGGGGGGTCCAATCCCCTTCCTGAATGCCATCGCAATCCCTACATTCCCTCGCACCTCCAGAGCGGGACTCTCGCCTCTCCTGAGGTTCGAGAAGAGGCCCCAAGGGGCCAGTTCCGGCCGCAAGGACCAAAAGGTCCCCGAGGAACCCCCATCGGCAAGCGAGTCCAGTTCCCTGGACGTGAGGCGAGGGGAAGCCCAGCAGCCCCTGGCGATGTCAAAGGAGGCCTGGACTTCTCAGAGGCAACAAGAGAGGCTCCCCGAG
The DNA here is from genome assembly GCA_024291935.2 of Okapia johnstoni. Lineage (NCBI taxonomy): Eukaryota > Metazoa > Chordata > Mammalia > Artiodactyla > Giraffidae > Okapia > Okapia johnstoni. The sequence continues at coordinate 9,903 of JAGTYA010000731.1, read as the reverse complement.
GCGCCACGCCCCCGATTCAGAGAGGCCACCCCGCTTCCCCCTGCGCCCGCGCGGAAAAGCACGACCTTTCGCCCCTGCATTCGAGGGGAAGCCCGATTGCCCTTGGCTGTGACCGGAGAGAAAGGCTGAGTCCCCTCGACTCCCTGGAGGCCACCCCACAGGTGCCAGTTATACGACCCCGCTGGGCTAACGGGGGAGAGACGGGCCGGGGTACCCGCCGCAACTCGAGAATGCACCGCCGCAAGTCGAGAACACCCCCGTGAGGCCACGCCCATAGAGGGAGGAGGCGCTTTTCCCTTGCAGGGCATGGAGAGCATGCCCCGGCACCTGTTCCGGCTCCGAACGGGGCTTGACTCCTTGCGGGCGACTCCAGGTGTCCCCCGAGATCCCCGGGCCAACCTGCCAAGAAAGCGGGGCTTCCCGCCACACCGCGAGGGCGTCCCCCGGGCCCCCCTCCTTGCGAGACGGGGCCCTTGGGATCTGCAGCGACTCGAGAGCCCCCTGCCTTCTCTCTGGCGCTGCAACGGAGCCTGGACTCCCTCTAGGCGCCCCCAGAGGTTCCCTGGGATACCCGTGTCCACAGGCGAGCGGAACCCTGAGTCTCCAGAGGCCGCTCGCGAGGGGCCCCCCGTCGCCGTCGGCCCCTCCTCTCGAAAGGGGGGTCCAATCCCCTTCCTGAATGCCATCGCAATCCCTACATTCCCTCGCACCTCCAGAGCGGGACTCTCGCCTCTCCTGAGGTTCGAGAAGAGGCCCCAAGGGGCCAGTTCCGGCCGCAAGACCAAAGGTCCCCGAGGAACCCCCATCGGCAAGCGAGTCCAGTTCCCTGGACGTGAGGCGAGGGGAAGCCCAGCAGCCCCTGGCGATGTCAAAGGAGGCCTGGACTTCTCAGAGGCAACAAGAGAGGCTCCCCGAGGCGCCACGCCCCCGATTCAGAGAGGCCACCCCCGCTTCCCCCTGCGCCGCGCGGAAAAAAGCACGACCTTCGCCCCTGCATTCGAGGGGAAGCCCGATTGCCCTTGGCTGTGACCGGAGAGAAAGGCTGAGTCCCCTCGACTCCCTGGAGGCCACCCCACAGGTGCCAGTTATACCTGTCCCCTCCCCCCCTCCGGGGACCCCCGAGGGTCCTAGCTCCATGCCTGACGCGGACCCAGGGCGCTGCAGCGCCTCCTGGCGAATCCCGAGGCTGCTCGGGCCCCTGTCCGCTCGAAAGGAGGCATGGCGACCCCGCTGGGCTAACGGGGGAGACGGGCCGGGGGTACCCGCCGCAACTCGAGAAATGCACCGCCGCAAGTCGAGAACACCCCCGTGAGGCCACGCCCATAGAGGGAGGAGGCGCTTTTCCCTTGCAGGGGCATGGAGAGCATGCCCCGGCACCTGTTCCGGCTCCGAACGGGGCTTGACTCCTTGCGGGCGACTCCAGGTGTCCCCCGAGATCCCCGGGCCAACCTGCCAAGAAAGCGGGGCTTCCCGCCACACCGCGAGGGGCGTCCCCCGGGGCCCCCCTCCTTGCGAGACGGGGCCCTTGGGATCTGCAGCGACGCGAGAGCCGTCCTGCCTTCTCTCTGGCGCTGCAACGGAGGCTGGACTCCCTCTAGGCGCCCCCAGAGGTTCCCTGGGATACCCGTGTCCACAGGCGAGCGGAACCCTGAGTCTCCAGAGGCCGCTCGCGAGGGGCCCCCCGTCGCCGTCGGCCCCTCCTCTCGAAAGGGGGGTCCAATCCCCTTCCTGAATGCCATCGCAATCCCTACATTCCCTCGCACCTCCAGAGCGGGACTCTCGCCTCTCCTGAGGTTCGAGAAGAGGCCCCAAGGGGCCAGTTCCGGCCGCAAGACCAAAGGTCCCCGAGGAACCCCCATCGGCAAGCGAGTCCAGTTCCCTGGACGTGAGGCGAGGGGAAGCCCAGCAGCCCCTGGCGATGTCAAAGGAGGCCTGGACTTCTCAGAGGCAACAAGAGAGGCTCCCCGCTGGGGCTAAACGGGGGAGACGGGCCGGGGTACCCGCCGCAACTCGAGAATGCACCGCCGCAAGTCGAGAACACCCCCGCGAGGCCACGCCCATAGAGGGAGGAGGCGCTTTTCCCTTGCAGGGCATGGAGAGCATGCCCCGGCACCTGTTCCGGCTCCGAACGGGGCTTGACTCCTTGCGGGCGACTCCAGGTGTCCCCCGAGATCCCCGGGCCAACCTGCCAAGAAAGCGGGGCTTCCCGCCACACCGCGAGGGGGCGTCCCCCGGGCCCCCCTCCTTGCGAGACGGGGCCCTTGGGATCTGCAGCGACGCGAGAGCCGTCCTGCCTTCTCTCTGGCGCTGCAACGGAGGCTGGACTCCCTCTAGGCGCCCCCAGAGGTTCCCTGGGATACCCGTGTCCACAGGCGAGCGGAACCCTGAGTCTCCAGAGGCCGCTCGCGAGGGGCCCCCCGTCGCCGTCGGCCCCTCCTCTCGAAAGGGGGGTCCAATCCCCTTCCTGAATGCCATCGCAATCCCTACATTCCCTCGCACCTCCAGAGCGGGACTCTCGCCTCTCCTGAGGTTCGAGAAGAGGCCCCAAGGGGCCAGTTCCGGCCGCAAGACCAAAGGTCCCCGAGGAACCCCCATCGGCAAGCGAGTCCAGTTCCCTGGACGGCCCCCGATTCAGAGAGGCCACCCCCCCTTCCCCCCCCCGCGCGCGCGGAAAAGCACGACCTTCGCCCCTGCATTCGAGGGGAAGCCCGATTGCCCTTGGCTGTGACCGGAGAGAAAGGCTGAGTCCCCCTCGACTCCCTGGAGGCCACCCCACAGGTGCCAGTTATACCTGTCCCCTCCCCCCCTCCGGGGACCCCCGAGGGTCCTAGCTCCATGCCTGACGCGGACCCAGGGCGCTGCAGCGCCTCCTGGCGAATCCCGAGGCTGCTCGGGCCCCTGTCCGCTCGAAAGGAGGCATGGCGACCCCGCTGGGCTAACGGGGGAGACGGGCCGGGGTACCCGCCGCAACTCGAGAATGCACCGCCGCAAGTCGAGAACACCCCCCCTGAGGCCACGCCCATAGAGGGAGGAGGCGCTTTTCCCTTGCAGGGCATGGAGAGCATGCCCCGGCACCTGTTCCGGCTCCGAACGGGGCTTGACTCCTTGCGGGCGACTCCAGGTGTCCCCCGAGATCCCCGGGCCAACCTGCCAAGAAAGCGGGGCTTCCCGCCACACCGCGAGGGCGTCCCCCCCGGGCCCCCCCCCTTGCGAGACGGGGCCCTTGGGATCTGCAGCGACGCGAGAGCCGTCCTGCCTTCTCTCTCTGGCGCTGCAACGGAGGCTGGACTCCCTCTAGGCGCCCCCAGAGGTTCCCTGGGATACCCGTTTCCACAGGCGAGCGGAACCCTGAGTCTCCAGAGGCCGCTCGCGAGGGGCCCCCCCCCCGTCGCCGTCGGCCCCCCCTCTCTCGAAAGGGGGGTCCAATCCCCTTCCTGAATGCCATCGCAATCCCTACATTCCCTCGCACCTCCAGAGCGGGACTCTCGCCGCCTCTCCTGAGGTTCGAGAAGAGCCCCCCAAGGGGCCAGTTCCGGCCGCAAGACCCAAAGGTCCCCGAGGAACCCCCATCGGCAAGCGAGTCCAGTTCCCTGGACGTGAGGCGAGGGGAAGCCCAGCAGCCCCTGGCGATGTCAAAGGAGGCCTGGACTTCTCAGAGGCAACAAGAGAGAGGCTCCCCGAGGCGCCACGCCCCCGATTCAGAGAGGCCACCCCCCGCTTCCCCCCCCCCGCGCGCCGCGCGGAAAAGCACGACGACCTTCGCCCCTGCATTCGAGGGGAAGCCCGATTGCCCTTGGCTGTGACCGGAGAGAAAGGCTGAGTCCCCTCGACTCCCTGGAGGCCACCCCACAGGTGCCAGTTATACCTGTCCCCTCCCCCCCCCTCCGGGGACCCCCGAGGGTCCTAGCTCCATGCCTGACGCGGACCCAGGGCGCTGCAGCGCCTCCTGGCGAATCCCGAGGCTGCTCGGGCCCCCCTGTCCGCTCGAAAGGAGGCATGGCGACCCCGCTGGGCTAACGGGGGAGACGGGCCGGGGTACCCCGCCGCAACTCGAGAATGCACCGCCGCAAGTCGAGAACACCCCCCCCGAGGCCACGCCCATAGAGGGAGGAGGCGCGCTTTTTTTCCCTTGCAGGGCATGGAGAGAGCATGCCCCGGCACCTGTTCCGGCTCCGAACGGGGCTTGACTCCTTGCGGGCGACTCCAGGTGTCCCCCCGAGATCCCCCCGGGCCAACCTGCCAAGAAAGCGGGGCTTCCCGCCACACACGCGAGGGCGTCCCCCCCGGCCCCCCCCCCTTGCGAGACGGGGCCCCCTTGGATCTGCAGCAGCGACGCGAGAGAGCCGTCCTGCCTTCTCTCTGGCGCTGCAACGGCAACGGAGGCTGGACTCCCTCTAGGCGCCCCCCCAGAGGTTCCCTGGGATACCCGTGTCCACAGGCGAGCGGAACCCTGAGTCTCCAGAGGCCCGCCGCTCGCGAGGGGCCCCCCGTCGCCGTCGGCCCCTCCTCTCGAAAAAGGGGGTCCAATCCCCTTCCTGAATGCCATCGCAATCCCTACATTCCCTCGCACCTCCAGAGCGGGACTCTCGCCTCTCCTGAGGTTCGAGAAGAGGCCCCAAGGGGGGCCAGTTCCGGCCGCAAGACCAAAGGTCCCCGAGGAACCCCCATCGGCAAGCGAGTCCAGTTCCCTGGACGTGAGGCGAGGGGAAGCCCAGCAGCCCCTGGCGATGTCAAAGGAGGCCTGGACTTCTCAGAGGCAACAAGAGAGGCTCCCCGAGGCGCCACGCCCCCCGATTCAGAGAGGCCACCCCCCCCGCTTCCCCCCCCTGCGCCGCGCGCGGAAAAAAACGACCTTCGCCCCTGCATTCGAGGGGAAGCCCGATTGCCCTTGGCTGTGACCGGAGAGAAAGGCTGAGTCCCCTCGACTCCCTGGAGGCCACCCCACAGGTGCCAGTTATACCTGTGTCCCCTCCCCCCCCCCCGGGGACCCCCGAGGGTCCTAGCTCCATGCCTGACGCGCGGACCCACCCAGGGCGCTGCAGCGCCTCCTGGCGAATCCCGAGGCTGCTCGGGCCCCCCCCTGTCCGCTCGAAAGGAGGGCATGGCGACCCCCCCGCTGGGCTAACGGGGGAGACGGGCCGGGGTACCCGCCGCAACTCGAGAATGCACCGCCGCAAGTCGAGAACACCCCCGTGAGGCCACGCCCATAGAGGGAGGAGGCGCTTTTTTTTCTGCAGGGCATGGAGAGCATGCCCCGGCACCTGTTCCCGGCTCCGAACGAACGGGGCTTGACTCCTTGCGGGCGACTCCAGGTGTCCCCCGAGATCCCCGGGCCAACCTGCCAAGAAAGCGGGGGGCTTCCCGCCACACCGCGCGAGGGGGCGTCCCCCGGGCCCCCCCCTTGCGAGACGGGGCCCTTGGGATCTGCAGCGACGCGAGAGCCGTCCTGCCTTCTCTCTGGCGCTGCAACGGAGGCTGGACTCCCTCTAGGCGCCCCCAGAGGTTCCCTGGGATACCCGTGTCCACAGGCGAGCGGAACCCTGAGTCTCCAGAGGCCGCTCGCGAGGGGCCCCCCCCCGCCGTCGCCCCGGCCCCCTCCTCTCGAAAGGGGGGGGTCCAATCCCCTTCCTGAATGCCATCGCAATCCCTACATTCCCTCGCACCTCCAGAGCGGGGGACTCTCGCCTCTCTCCTGAGGTTCGAGAAGAGGCCCCAAGGGGCCAGTTCCGGCCGCAAGACCAAAGGTCCCCGAGGAACCCCCCATCGGCAAGCGAGTCCAGTTCCCTGGACGTGAGGCGAGGGGAAGCCCAGCAGCCCCTGGCGATGTCAAAGGAGGCCTGGACTTCTCAGAGGCAACAAGAGAGGCTCCCCGAGAGGCGCCACGCCCCCGATTCAGAGAGGCCACCCCCCCCGCTTCCCCCTGCGCCGCGCGGAAAAGCACGACCTTCGCCCCTGCATTCGAGGGGAAGCCCGATTGCCCTTGGCTGTGACCGGAGAGAAAAAGGCTGAGTCCCCTCGACTCCCTGGAGGCCACCCCACAGGTGCCAGTTATACCTGTCCCCTCCCCCCCCCCCGGGGGGACCCCCGAGGGTCCTAGCTCCATGCCTGACGCGGACCCCCAGGGCGCTGCAGCGCCTCCTGGCGAATCCCGAGGCTGCTCGGGCCCCTGTCCGCTCGAAAGGAGGCATGGCGACCCCCCGCTGGGCTAACGGGGGAGACGGGCCGGGGTACCCGCCGCAACTCGAGAATGCACCGCCGCAAGTCGAGAACACCCCCGTGAGGCCACGCCCATAGAGGGAGGAGGCGCTTTTTTTTTTTTCCCTTGCAGGGCATGGAGAGCATGCCCCGGCACCTGGCACCCTGTTCCGGCTCCGAACGGGGCTTGACTCCTTGCGGGCGACTCCAGGTGTCCCCCGAGATCCCCGGGCCAACCTGCCAAGAAAGCGGGGCTTCCCGCCACACACCGCGAGGGGGCGTCCCCCCCGGGCCCCCCCCTCTTGCGAGACGGGGCCCTTGGGATCTGCAGCGACGCGAGAGCCGTCCTGCCTTCTCTCTGGCGCTGCAACGGAGGCTGGACTCCCTCTAGGCGCCCCCAGAGGTTCCCTGGGATACCCGTGTCCACAGGCGAGCGGAACCCTGAGTCTCCAGAGGCCGCTCGCGAGGGGCCCCCCGTCGCCGTCGGCCCCTCCTCTCGAAAGGGGGGTCCAATCCCCTTCCTGAATGCCATCGCAATCCCTACATTCCCTCGCACCTCCAGAGCGGGACTCTCGCCTCTCCTGAGGTTCGAGAAGAGGCCCCAAGGGGCCAGTTCCGGCCGCCGCAAGACCAAAGGTCCCCGAGGAACCCCCATCGGCAAGCGAGTCCAGTTCCCTGGACGTGAGGCGAGGGGAAGCCCAGCAGCCCCTGGCGATGTCAAAGGAGGCCTGGACTTCTCAGAGGCAACAAGAGAGGCTCCCCGAGGCGCCACGCCCCCGATTCAGAGAGGCCACCCCCCGCTTCCCCCTGCGCCGCGCGGAAAAGCACGACCTTCGCCCCTGCATTCGAGGGGAAGCCCGATTGCCCTTGGCTGTGACCGGAGAGAAAGGCTGAGTCCCCTCGACTCCCTGGAGGCCACCCCACACAGGTGCCAGTTATACCTGTCCCCCCTCCCCCCCTCCGGGGGACCCCCGAGGGTCCTAGCTCCATGCCTGACGCGGACCCAGGGCGCTGCAGCGCCTCCTGGCGAATCCCGAGGCTGCTCGGGCCCCTGTCCGCTCGAAAAGGAGGCATGGCGACCCCCGCTGGGCTAACGGGGGAGACGGGCCGGGGTACCCGCCGCAACTCGAGAATGCACCGCCGCAAGTCGAGAACACCCCCGTGAGGCCACGCCCATAGAGGGAGGAGGCGCTTTTTTCCCTTGCAGGGCATGGAGAGCATGCCCCGGCACCTGTTCCGGCTCCGAACGGGGCTTGACTCCTTGCGGGCGACTCCAGGTGTCCCCCGAGATCCCCGGGCCAACCTGCCAAGAAAGCGGGGCTTCCCGCCACACCGCGAGGGCGCGTCCCCCGGGCCCCCCTCCTTGCGAGACGGGGCCCTTGGGATCTGCAGCGACGCGAGAGCCGTCCTGCCTTCTCTCTCTGGCGCTGCAACGGAGGCTGGACTCCCTCTAGGCGCCCCCAGAGGTTCCCTGGGATACCCGTGTCCACAGGCGAGCGGAACCCTGAGTCTCCAGAGGCCGCTCGCGCGGGGGGGCCCCCGTCGCCGTCGGCCCCCCCTCTCGAAAAAGGGGGGTCCAATCCCCTTCCTGAATGCCATCGCAATCCCTACATTCCCTCGCACCTCCAGAGCGGGACTCTCGCCTCTCCTGAGGTTCGAGAAGAGGCCCCAAGGGGCCAGTTCCGGCCGCAAGACCAAAGGTCCCCGAGGAACCCCCATCGGCAAGCGAGTCCAGTTCCCTGGACGTGAGGCGAGGGGAAGCCCAGCAGCCCCTGGCGATGTCAAAGGAGGCCTGGACTTCTCAGAGGCAACAAGAGAGGCTCCCCGAGGCGCCACGCCCCCGATTCAGAGAGGCCACCCCCGCTTCCCCCTGCGCCGCGCGCGCGGAAAAAAAGCACGACCTTCGCCCCTGCATTCGAGGGGAAGCCCGATTGCCCTTGGCTGTGACCGGAGAGAAAGGCTGAGTCCCCTCGACTCCCTGGAGGCCACCCCACAGGTGCCAGTTATACCTGTCCCCTCCCCCCCTCCGGGGACCCCCGAGGGTCCTAGCTCCATGCCTGACGCGGACCCAGGGCGCTGCAGCCCCTCCTGGCGAATCCCGAGGCTGCTCGGGCCCCTGTCCGCTCGAAAGGAGGCATGGCGACCCCGCTGGGCTAACGGGGGAGACGGGCCGGGGTACCCGCCGCAACTCGAGAATGCACCGCCGCAAGTCGAGAACACCCCCGTGAGGCCACGCCCATAGAGGGAGGAGGCGCTTTTTTCCCCTTGCAGGGCATGGAGAGCATGCCCCGGCACCTGTTCCGGCTCCGAACGGGGCTTGACTCCTTGCGGGCGACTCCAGGTGTCCCCCGAGATCCCCGGGCCAACCTGCCAAGAAAGCGGGGCTTCCCGCCACACCGCGAGGGCGTCCCCCGGGCCCCCCTCCTTGCGAGACGGGGCCCTTGGGATCTGCAGCGACGCGAGAGCCGTCCTGCCTTCTCTCTGGCGCTGCAACGGAGGCTGGACTCCCTCTAGGCGCCCCCAGAGGTTCCCTGGGATACCCGTGTCCACAGGCGAGCGGAACCCTGAGTCTCCAGAGGCCGCTCGCGAGGGGCCCCCCCGTCGCCGTCGGCCCCTCCTCTCGAAAGGGGGGTCCAATCCCCTTCCTGAATGCCATCGCAATCCCTACATTCCCTCGCACCTCCAGAGCGGGACTCTCGCCTCTCCTGAGGTTCGAGAAGAGGCCCCAAGGGGCCAGTTCCGGCCGCAAGACCAAAGGTCCCCGAGGAACCCCCATCGGCAAGCGAGTCCAGTTCCCTGGACGTGAGGCGAGGGGAAGCCCAGCAGCCCCTGGCGATGTCAAAGGAGGCCTGGACTTCTCAGAGGCAACAAGAGAGGCTCCCCGAGGCGCCACGCCCCCGATTCAGAGAGGCCACCCCCGCTTCCCCCTGCGCCGCGCGGAAAAGCACGACCTTCGCCCCTGCATTCGAGGGGAAGCCCGATTGCCCTTGGCTGTGACCGGAGAGAAAGGCTGAGTCCCCTCGACTCCCTGGAGGCCACCCCACAGGTGCCAGTTATACCTGTCCCCTCCCCCCCTCCGGGGACCCCCGAGGGTCCTAGCTCCATGCCTGACGCGGACCCAGGGCGCTGCAGCGCCTCCTGGCGAATCCCGAGGCTGCTCGGGCCCCTGTCCGCTCGAAAGGAGGCATGGCGACCCCCTGGGCTAACGCCGAACGGGGCTTGACTCCTTGCGGGCGACTCCAGGTGTCCCCCGAGATCCCCGGGCCAACCTGCCAAGAAAGCGGGGCTTCCCGCCACACCGCCGCGAGGGCGTCCCCCCCCCGGGCCCCCCTCCTTGCGAGACGGGGCCCTTGGGATCTGCAGCGACGCGAGAGCCGTCCTGCCTTCTCTCTGGCGCTGCAACGGAGGCTGGACTCCCTCTAGGCGCCCCCAGAGGTTCCCTGGGATACTCCCTACATTCCCTCGCACCTCCAGAGCGGGACTCTCGCCTCTCCTGAGGTTCGAGAAGAGGCCCCAAGGGGCCAGTTCCGGCCGCAAGACCAAAGGTCCCCGAGGAACCCCCATCGGCAAGCGAGTCCAGTTCCCTGGACGTGAGGCGAGGGGAAGCCCAGCAGCCCCTGGCGATGTCAAAGGAGGCCTGGACTTCTCAGAGGCAACAAGAGAGGCTCCCCGAGGCGCCACGCCCCCCCGATTCAGAGAGGCCACCCC
>JAGTYA010000730.1:0-19178 GCA_024291935.2 Okapia johnstoni | reverse complement strand
CCTCCTTTCATGTTTCAGTCTTTTAAATAATGATGGCTGTGGTCTTCCAACTTTTTCCCCAGTTGCCAGAGTCCCCATATACACCTAATTCTTTCTCCCCAAAGGTTTCAACCTTGTATCTCTAATTCTATTGTCTTCACTGATCATCTTAAGTTTTGGTTCCTGGGTTCTTGCTAAGCCTTAAACACACATACACTAGGCAGGAAAGTCTGACCTCTGCAACATGCTACCAAATAGTAGATTACTTTTTCCACTTGCCTATCACACTCTTACTGTTTTTGCATCAGTTCTGCCATAAGTTTTAAGATGGGAGTTGTACATGCTGGCTCTCCATACCACTGCTCAATAGCCCTCTGAAGAATAGGAAGATTGTTGGGTACCTGTTTATGAAGCCTGTTAAAGAATTTAAGGGTCAAAAGAAATACTGTTCCTGAAAACTGGTGCCACTGAAAAAGAAAAAAAAAAAGGAATCCACATTTCTTCTATGTGTAGCATACTTATGAAGCACCATGTAAGCAACATATGATATTTTACAGCATTATACTTAATATTGTAGGAAAGAAAAATAAATTTAGTTCATGAAAGTAAAAACATTTGAATTGCTATTATCCAAGTTTCTTGCACATCAAATTACTGAAGAAAAAAATGTGTTTATTATATAACTTTTATCAATAAAATACATAAAATTAGAAAGTGAAAGTGTTAGCAGCTCATTCACATATGACTTTTTGTGACCCCATGGACTGTAGTCGGCCAGGCTCCTCTGTCCATGGAATTCTCCAGGCAAGAATACTGGAGTGGGTTGTCATTCTCTTCTCCAGGGATCTTCCCAACCCAGGGATGGAACCTGGGTCTCCTGCACAGCAGGCAGATTCTTTACCACTGCGCCAGAAGGGCACAGTAAGTAGTAAACTCTAGGTATTTATCTCCCAGCTTTAGAAATCATCTACATACATGCTTTTTCCTTTTTTAAAAAATTGTTGACTTAATCAGCTGTTTAGTTTCACTGTAGCCCCAAGGAACATTTGGGATGATAGCTTGAAGAAAAGCTTTCAGTTCAGTTCAGTTCAGTCACTCAGTTGTGTCCAACTCTTTGCGATCCCATGGACTGCAGCACACCCAGCCTCCTGTCCATCACCAACTCCCGGAGTTTACTCAAACTCATGTCCATCGAGTCAGTGATGCCATCCAACCATCTCATCCTCTGTCGTCCCCTTCTCCTCCTGCCTTCAATCTTCCCCAGCATCAGGGTCTTTTCCCAATGAGTCAGTTTCTTCCACATCAGGTGGTCAAAGTATTGGAGTTCAGCTTCGGCATCAGTCCTTCCAACGTTTAGGACTGACTGGTTGGATCCCTTGCAGTCCCAAGGGACTCTCAAGAGTCTTCTCCAACACCACAGTTCAAAAGCATCAGTTCTTCGGCACTCAGCTTTCTTTATAGTCCAACTCTCCCATCCACACATGACTACTGGAAAAACCATAGCTTTGATAGACGGACCTTTGTTGGCAAAGTAATGTCTCTGCTTTTTAATATCTGTCTAGGTTGGTCATGCCTTTTTTCCAAGGAGAAAGCATTTTTTTAATTTCATGGCTGCAGTCACCATCTGCAGTGTTTTTTGGGAGGGGGCCCCCCCCAAAATAAAGTCTGTCACCGTTTCCATTGTTTTCCTATCTATTTGCCATGAATTTAATGGGATCAGATGCAGGTGATCTTAAGTTTTCTGAATGTTGAGTTTTAAGTGAATTTTTTTCACTCCTCCTCTTTCACTTTCATAAAGAAAACCTTTTTATTTTCTTCTTCACATTCTGCTGTAAGGGTGGTGTTATCTGCAATCTGAGGGTTATTGTTATTTTCCCCCCGGCATCTTGATTCCAGCTTATGCTTCCTCCAGCCCAGTGTTTCTCACGACGTACTCTGCATATAGTTAAATAACAGGGTGACAATATACAGCCTTAAACGTACTCCTTTCCCAATTTGAAACCAGTCTGTTGTTCCATGTCCAGTGCTAACTTTTTGCTTCTTTGACCAGCATATATTTTTTCTCAGGAGGCAGGTCAGGTGGTCTGATATCCCCATCTCCTTAAGAATTTTTCAACAGTTTGTTGTTGGCATAGTCAATAAGCAGAAAGTAGATGTTTTTCTGGAACTCTCTTGCTTTTTCGATGATCCAATGGATGTTGGCAATTTGATCTCTGGTTCCTTCCTCTCCCTTTTTTCTAAATTCAGCTTAAAACATCTGGAAGTTCATGTTTCACTACGTTTTGAAGAAAAGCTTTGGGTAGTTTTAAAATCTACTCAAGGTCATTTTGCTAAAAGTAAGGCCCACGGTACCCTAAAGGAGAAATCCTCAAAACATCCTCATCAATAGTGAATGTATGCCTGGCATTTTCTGATAAGTTCATGGCTGAGACTACCAGATCCTGGAAAACTCTGCCCTCAGCTCCACTGTCCTTTACCCACAACTGCCTCCTCCTTACAAAATGCACACAGAATATAAAATTTAAGGCCTAAAACTTCAGCAGAAAATACCCTTCCTATGCTACTCCCTTTCATTTCCTTCTTCTTTTCCTACCCCCCTAACTCTATCTCTTTCTGATGTTTTCTAATATACTTGTTTTTTTTGCTTCAGATAAAAGTGCTGAACTGAATCACTTCATTTTGCCCTTTCCTGTGTGTTACGGGTATGACTTCCATGGTGAGGAAGTCCATGATTTTCTTTCCTGATCTGGGAAATAAATTTCAAGTTCCTTGGCATGGCAAACAAGGTCCTTGTCCGGGTTTGCCCCCCTGCCTACCTGTGGTATCCATGCCTTAGTGCTCCTGGCCCTTATCTATGGTTCAGCCATTCTTGATTCTCAGCAAATCCACTGATGCAGGCTTTCCCTTTGCCTCCATTCCTCTATATGCTGTTTTTTCTGCCTAATACATTCCAAACTGTATTTCAACGTCTAGCTCAAGTTTTACTTCCCCTGGGATGGTGAATTTTTTTTTTTTTTTGTAAAAAGACATCATCTCTTCCTCATCTAATTTATCACTCGAGCACTTTGACCACCTCTCTCTTATAACAAACTATATTACGGTTGATGGCTTTATTACCCATCTGTTCCATTAGACAGTGAGTTTCTAAAGAGCAAAGACCTGTGTTTGCCCAGTATGTTCTCCTGCTATTTCCTGTTTGTCCCTCGTATTTCTTAGAGATGTCAATTATTCCAAGAAGCCCCCAGGAAAACCACCCTTAAACCGCTCACACCCCAAGTGTGTCTCCTGTGTGTGGCTGTGGCACCCTAGTGCCCTTTGCGTTAATACTATAAACAGCACCTTACCTCCCCTCCTATCATATGCTTTTTGAGAACAGGGCATAGGCACTGATTGCATTGCATGTACCTGGCACAAAATGGATTTAAAAAAAACATTTGTTGTGGGAAACGTGAGGTGTAGCGTACTTGATTAAAACCTACCTATTTGATCTTTTAAGCTGTGCATTTCACTTTGAAGCTTCAGGAATACTTCACAAAACATTCAATGAAAATAAGCCCTCAAATACCTTAAAGTGTCATGCTCCCTAAAAATGCAAAAAGCAATACTTTTGACCCCTTTAGATACACCATATTAAGGCTGTATTTGAATATATAGAAACAATTTTCCCTTAAGTATTATTGAAGGCCTATTCCTATAAATGTTACTACTACCAACAGCTATAATGCCAATAAAATGGACAACTTGAAAAATGGACAAATTCTGAGAAAAGTATAACTGTCCAAAATTGAACCAAGGAAGAAATAGAAGATAGTTAAACAGACACATCAGCAATGACACGGAATCTACACGGTAATCAGAAATCGTCTAGCACACAATAAGCCCAGGACCAGACGGCTTCACAGCGGAATTCCCTACCAAAAATTTAGAGAGGAGTCTAACACCTATCCATACTCAAACTCTTCCAGAGAATTGCAGAAGATTGGTAAACTTCCAAACTCATTCAGTATGAGGCCACCATCACCCAAAAAATGAGGCCATCATAACCCAATATTCCAAAACCAGACAAAGATGCCACAAAAAAAAGAAAACTACAGGCCAATATCACTGATGACCATAGATGCAAAAATCCTTAATAAAATTCTAGCAAACAGAATCCAACCATCATATTAAAAAAGATCATACATCATGACCAAGTGGGCTTTATCCCAGGAATGCAAGGTTTCTTTAACATCCACAAATCAATCAATGTAATACACCACATTAACAAATTGAAAGATAAAAAAACATATGATTATCTCAATAGATGCAGAAAAAGCCTTTGACAAAATTCAACATCCATTTATGATAAAAACTCTCCAGAAAGCAGGAATAGAAGGGAACATACCTCAACATAATAAAAGCTATATATGACAAACCCACAGCAAACATTATCCTCAATGGTGAAAAACTGAAAGCATTTCCCCTAAAGTCAGGAACAAGGCAAGGGATGCCCACTTTCACCACTACTATTCAACATAGTTTTGGAAGTTTTGGCCACAGCAATCAGAGCGGAAAAAAGAAATAAAAGGAATACAGATAGGAAAAGAAGAAGTAAAAACTCTCACTGTTTGCAGATGACATGATCCTCTACATAGAAAACCCTAAAAGATTCTACCAGAAAACTACTAGAGCTAATCAATGAATATAGTAAAGTTGCAGGATACACAAAATTAACACACAGAAATCCCTTGCATTCCTATACACCAATAATGAGAAAACAGAAAGAGAAATTAAGGAAACAATACCATTCACCATTGCAACAAAAAAGAATAAAATACTTAGGAATATTTCTACCTAAAGAAACAAAAGACTTATATATAGAAAACTATAAAACACTGATGAAAGAAATCAAAGAGGACACAAACAGATGGAGAAATATACCGTGTTCATGGATTGGAAGAATTAATATAGTGAAAATGAGTATACTACCCAAAGCAATCTATAGATTCAATGCAATCCCTATCAAACTACCAATGATATTTTTCACAGAACTAGAACAAATCATTTCACAATTTGTATGGAAGTATAAGAAACCTCGAATAGCCAAAGCAATCTTGAGAAAGAAGAATGGAACTGGAGGAATCAACCTGCCTGACTTCAAGCTCTACTACAAAGCCACAGTCATCAAGACAGTGTGGTACTGGCACAAGGATAGAAATATAGATCAATGGAACAAAATAGAAAGCCCAGAGATAAACCCACGCACCTATGGGCACCTTATCTTCGACAAAGGAGGCAAGAGTATACAATGGAGAAAAGACAATCTCTTTAACAAGTGGTGCTGGGAAAACTGGTCAACCACTTGTAAAAGAATGAAACTAGAACACTTCCTAACACCATACACAAAAATAAACTCAAAATGGATTAAAGATCTAAATGTAAGACCAGAAACTATAAAACTCCTAGAGGAAAACATAGGCAAAACACTCTCCGACATAAATCACAGCAGGATCCTCCATGACCCACCCCCCAGAATATTGGAAATAAAAGCAAAAATAAACAAATGGGACCTAATTAAAATTAAAAGCTTTTGCACAACAAAGGAAACTATAAGCAAGGTGAAAAGACAGCCTTCAGAATGGGAGAAAATAATAGCAAACGAAGCAACAGACAAACAATTAATCTCAAAAATATACAAGCAACTCCTGCAGCTGAATTCCAGAAAAATAAACGACCCAATCAAAAAATGGGCCAAAGAACTAAACAGACATTTCTCCAAAGAAGACATACAGATGGCTAACAAACACATGAAAAGATGCTCAACATCACTCATTATTAGAGAAATGCAAATCAAAACCACAATGAGGTACCATTACACACCAGTCAGAATGGCTGCTATCCAAAAGTCTACAAGCAATAAATGCTGGAGAGGGTGTGGAGAAAAGGGAACCCTCTTACACTGTTGGTGGGAATGCAAACTAGTACAGCCACTATGGAGAACAGTGTGGAGATTCCTTAAAAAACTGGGAATAGAACTGCCATATGACCCAGCAATCCCACTGCTAGGCATATACACCGAGGAAACCAGAATTGAAAGAGACGCGTGTACCCCAATGTTCATCGCAGCACTGTTTTACAATAGCCAGGACATGGAAGCAACCTAGATGTCCATCGGCAGACGAATGGATAAGGAAGCTGTGGTACATATACACAATGGAATATTACTCAGCCATTAAAAAGAAAATACATTTGAATCCGTTCTATTGAGATGGATGAAACTGGAGCCCATTATACAGAGTGAAGTGAGCCAGAAAGAAAAGCACCAATACAGTATACTAATGCATGTATATGGAAATTTGAAAGATGGTAATGGTAACCCTATATGTGAGACAGAATAAGAGACACAGATGCATAGAACAGTCCTGTGGACTCTGAGGGAGAAGGTGAGGGTTGGACGTTCTGGGACAATAACATTGAAACATGTATATTGTCATATGTGAAGCAGAACACCATTCCATGTTCTATGCATGGGACGGATGCTCAGGGATGGGGCGTTGGGATGACACAGAAGGGATGGGAGGGGGAGGTAGGTGGGAGGAGGGTTCAGGAGGGGGAGTACACATAGTGAATCCCATAGCTGATTCATGTCGATGTCCACTAAAATATTGTAAAATATAATTAGCCCCCAACTAAAAAAAATAAATTAAAAAAAAATAAAATTGATTATTAACTCATTTTGGCTATTGTCAGATAACTTTAGTTTTATATTTTCTATGGATTAGAAATCTGTTGCTTTTTTTTTTGATAGATGGTAAATACTAGTGCTGTGTGCTGTGCTAGGGGCCAGGGATCCAGAGATAAGTAATACATGGGTTTATTCTTGTGAATTCAAAAACTTCAATATGGGGTAAACACAAAATAGAATGCTCTGAGTACCAAGATTCTGAAAACAGTGTTGGAGGAGTACAAATGAGAAAAATATTCCAGCAAGAGAGCTGAGCACAAGCTCAGTGATTATGAGTGGGAAAGGACCCTGGGGACTCATCAGAGACTGAAAAGACCCAAATCGCAGAACCTAAGAATATCCTAAGCACGAGAAGTCCGTTTGCAAAGCCCCTTCTTAAGACATCAAAGGGCCATCCTAATTTTCTCAGAGCACCCTGTGTTCACTATGGGATCAGGCCTGGGATATGAGAGGATGTTCCCTTTTCTGGTGGAATGAGAGCAGGGCCAATTCTAATATGTTTTCTGACAGAGGTGACTGCCACAGAAAATGAGGTTTACTGAAGGCGGAGTCGAGGCCCTCCCAAGCGGGGGGTTAAAGGCTTCAAGTGAAGCCCCAGCCCCGGGATTACGGGGTAGAATCAAACCATCGAGGAGATTAATTTTCCCAGGGGCCTTGTGGGGCACATTAAAATGGAAGGGAAAGAGATGGGGAGCCCTTTGCAGAAGCGGCCTGATCAATTTGCTTTCACCTAGAAAGATCTTCAATGAATCTGAAGGTCAACACCAAAAATAAAAAATAAAAAAGATTAATGATTTGTTATCGCCTTATAAGGTTAAAAATAGAACTGAAAGCTGAGGTTTCTTCTTGACGACACCCCCATCCATCCCCAGCCAGCCATGCAATATTTACTTCCTATTTGCTGGACCCCAAGAAAGTGTAAATTAGTAAAAAGTCATTCTTTTTTCTGAGTTTCACAGTAGAGAAAACCCCTTTTAGTATACTAAAAGGGCAACAAAAGGACTTCTGTTAAAATTTTTTAAAAGGGGTAAAAAAAGTGAAAATGGGGTTCCAAACAAAAAATAGGCTGCCATTTCAGTTATTTTAAATTTTCCCCGGGAATGGGGAACCATCTATATTTTTGTTCATGGAGGCAAGTGTTTGCGGGGAACCCCTTCCCGGCAGATGCCTATTTTCCCTTTTTCCCAACCCCTTTAGCCAACTTTTACCCCCTGGGGAACCTACTTCTTGCCCCAAACCCCAATTCTCTTCTTTTTCAAAGTTCCTATGGCCCCTTGGAAAATGCTTTTTTTGTTATAATACATTGAGGGTTTTTTAATTTTTTATTACAGCCACAAATTTATGGGGCTTTTTTTTTAAAAAAAAAAATCTCCCTTTACCCCTTCTTAAAAAAAGAAAACCCTTTTTTTTAAATTTTTCTAAAGCTTAAGCACAATGTACTAAAAAAAAAAAAAAAAAACCCCTCCCGAACGGGCATTTTTTCAGGTTTTACTTTTTTTCCCTTTTTCATTTTGTCCAACACACCCCAAACTATTTTTCTTCCGAAATAAAATTCTAAATTCTTTTTTAGTAAAACAAGACTTTTGATTACTTTTCCCAAACTAGGGAGTAATTTTTCACCCTTACCCCTGATATAAAGGGCCCCGGGAAACCCCCTTGTCCAACCATAAAATAAGTGGTACCCTTTGACAAAAAAATTTTTTTCCACTACTCCCCCTTGCAAAAGCCCTGTATTTAAGACCAACAGAAAACCTCTTGCTTCAAAAATTTCCAATAGTCCAACCCCCAAAACTTGTTTGTTTAAGACTTAGAGAAATATCTCCCCTTTTACAGAACCCTTTTTTGAATTTCCCCAAAAAAAACGCAACGCTTTTTTTTTATAACTTTTTTTTTTGGCACAAAAAAACCCTCTCCTGTATTTTTATTACAGCCATTCAGGAGTTACCTAACTGACTCTATTTTAAAACCCTAAGCCCCATTTTGGGGAAAGGATTTAAAAAAATCTACCCCTTCAGAATTTTTCCCACAGTTAGGAAAAAATAGCGGATGGGTGGCAAAGGGGACCCTTTGTCTATCCCATATTGGGGAAAAGGAATCAAACAGGGTGGGGTATTTATTTTGGGCCCGACACAGCACAAACCCATATATGAACATATATATATGTATATATATTATTTGTGTGTGAATATGTATTATTACCCCATTTTACAACTACGAGAGATAAATATTTACCCCTTTTTGGAGGAGAAAACTGTATTCGAACATTAAGTAATTTACCCAAAACCCCCACAGGTTGTTAAGTGGAAAAATCAGGACGGGAACCTAATATTGTTCATTTCAAGTTGTTTTCTCCCCCCTTACAAATCTAGGTCTTGACTTGTCTTCGTATAATTTTTTTGCTATTAATAACAGCAGGGAGTACTGCTAAAACTGTGTACAAAAAGATCAGAATTATGACAATTAAAAGAGTGAGTGTGGGAAAAGAGCATAATAATTCCTTCATTTTTTTTTTTTAAATTTCCTGGGGAAATTTTGATATTAAGTTTATGTATGTTGGAAAATTTTAAAAAAGGGTGATAAGTACACTGAAAGGGGAAAATGCTTTCTATTTACCTCTCACTACAGGGGCAAAGAAGTAGCAACGATTTTTTCATTTTCTCAATAGGGGGAAATTTTAAACGGGTTTGCGTGTTTTCCCCGGGAATTTAGCTGGAAAGGACAGATGATAAGCAATGTAGTTTTGTTAATTAATTGCTTCAGTGTTTATAGAAATGTTTTTAAATTAAAAGCTAACCCCTAAAAAAGCATTTTAAAACAAAAAAAAACCCAAAATAAAAAAGAAATTTTTACTTTAAATGAATTTTGTCTTATAGGATGTTTCTTCGGTAAGGATATCAGAAATTAAAGAACGCCATTTTTTTGTGGATAAGAGGAATAAACTTTCCCCCGAGAAAAGTGAGAATATCCTGACGTTTTGACATATCAATATTTCAGGAAAAAATAAATGACTTTCATATTAGTTTTTTTTTTAAAAAATTTATTACCCATTTTTATATTATAAATACTTTGGAAAAAATCTTTACTTTAATCACCTAAACTGCTTAAAGTATTTCAAAAAATTTTAATAAAGCCTTTTTTTAATTTTCAAATAAGTAACTTTTAAAAAAAATTTTTCTATTATTAAAATATTTGCTCTTCATTCGTTCCCCAAGGGAAAAATTTAAAACTTGCCCCACGAATGAACCATTTATATATTATTTTTTTGTCAATACAATTATGAAAAGCCCTTTGGGCCTTTTCCCAAGGAAGGATTTTTACTGAAATCAATTTTTTAACAAAGGGCCGGGACCAAGCCCCCGGTGGAATCTAAATAATTCCCGATAAATGAACTTCGCCCCTCCCCCCCCCCCCTAATAAATCGATGTCTATGGGCAAAAAGGGGGGCGAAGTGGTTTCCCCGCCAAACAAAACAGATAATTCAAGTTTTCCCCTTTGTATTTTCTCCATTGTGGAAAAAAGTTTCATTTTAAAAGGTGAAAAGAAGGAGCTAAGGGGGAAGAAAAAAGGCTTAATTTAAAAATTAATTATAAATGTTCTATAAATTTTAGGCTACCCAAATTACGAAGAATTTCTATTTTTTGATGGGAAGGGGAAAGTTCTTATCTTACGTTGGTTAAGCTTTGATGAGGAAAAGTGAAACTTAATTGTGACATCCTAGAATTTTAGTTGCTTTCAAGTAACATCGTTTTGAGGCCAAAAAGAATTTCAGAATTTCTGAAAAAAAAGAGAGTTTTTGCTTTTTTGACTTTATTTGTGTTTGAGAAATGAAAGAGTCGTATGTGATTCATTTCTTCTTCATGGTTAAAAGGTTTTTTATGTTTTTTTAAAAGTCCCCAAATCTTTACGTGTATTTGTATGTGGACAAAAACTACATGATTTCTCAATGGAAGGAAATTTTTCTCTAATTCAAGGCACACAAATTGATGACGTAGGTTTTTTAAAAGTAATAAAAAGCAACATATTCAAATTAATTCAAAAAAATTTCTTTAACATGTGGAGATCTCCCCAAAATCCCACGTTTTTTGCCCTAAAGTGCCCCTCAGTTTTAAGACTATCTTTAACAATTTCTTTTTCAATTTATGAGGGAGGTTTGATAAAAAGGTTTGAAAAGAGCAATGGAAAATAATTAACTTAAAAATGAAATTGTTTAAAGTTTCAGAAATTTTCTTATGCATGACAGTTTCCTTATTGAACACAAAGGCATGAAAAAATTTCGTTACTTATATAACTTTTCTAAACTATCCTTTGTTTAAAAAAAAAGGGGATTCATGTAACGTTAAAACAATATTTAAAAGTAAAATTTATGATTACTATTATGTTTTCCAGACATTATATTAAAACAAATGACTGCCTATTTTACGGTTACAATAACCCTGAACTGGATGTCTCTTTTTTTTGATGAGAAACTCAAGAGGTGAAAAAAAATGAAAAGTTTTAAAACGGCAAATGAGATCTGGAATTCAAGCCAGGTTGCCAACACCAAATCCATCCCTTTTTTTATCATAATGATGAGATTTTGTGGGAGGGTTTTTGTTTTTTTTTTTTTTTGCTTCTGTATAAGCCTTGGGCAGGGGAAAAATTCAAATTTTATATCAAGTAAAAAAATCCAAACCTTTTTTTTCCCCCTTTTTTGCCCCATTAATGTTTTCTGATGTGAAAACACATAGCGTGATGAATAATAAAATCAAAGAGAAAAAGTGAAATCAGCTCTATTTGAGATGCAGAAAAATCCCAAAACCCCTTTGAAAATGCCAAATGGTGGGTTCATTGATTTGATTTAAAGTGATAGCTCAAGAATCCCCCCCAAACCCCCCTAAACAATATTTTTTGGGGGTTGATTTTTAAGCTGAATATTTAATGGCACCCCAAAAAATGACCTCCCAAAGGGCTCCCCAAGTGCGTGCTCATTTTCTGACTGCGCCCCTGTGCGTAAATTTTTGTGATTTCAAAAAAGTTATTTAGCTTGTTTCCCTTCCCATGTGCCCTACTATTTAAAAGAAAGCCCGGGGTGGTCCCCCTTTTCCAGAGCTGGTATGTCAAGTTAATAAGGAAAAATCAGTCAAAAAATGGTGTAGTGGGGCTTTTTGTTCATGCAAAGGGAAACCCCCCGAAAATCTCTTGCCAGCCCATCAATTTGCTGTCAGTGGGGAAAAAACCAGTAATTGTTTTACTTAGCACAGAGCAGTGGTAATAAACAAGCAATAAGCCACATATTGATTTTGATTCATTAGAAAAAAAGTCCGCTCAGTTTTTCTATAGAAAGCCATAGACTTTTTTAAGCAAAAAACCATTAATCTGCTGAAGCTTGTTCTTAAAAATTTGAGCAAAGTCATAATTCCCCAGGGGCTGAAACATTCGATTAACATATTTTTTCTGAAAAAATCCCAAAATTAGAAAAAAAAGGGGAAAAATTTCCCAAAAAAAAAAATGAAAGGGGTTTAGAATTATTTAATAAAAACAAATCTTAAACCCACTTTGGGCTGGTAAAAAATCAGCCCCACTTGAATTTGGGGTTTAAATGAAAGCACATGGCATTTAAAGACCCCTAAGGAAATTCTCATAACTTAGGACAACATAAAACTGGCCCAGATGACCCATTGGTACGTACATACCCCAAAAGGGACTCACATTCCCCCAAACAAGGAAACGTTCTTCAATTCAAAGACTTGCATTTAAACCCCGCTTTACTTCTTAACTTAAGACTTTTAAAGGGAAAGGCAACTTCGTCCCCCGTTTTTATCTCTAAAAGGGGGTAAAAAGTTTTTTTACGAAGTAGAGTCGGAATAAATTTTTCAGGAAAAATTTATCTAAAAATGCCACAAAACCCGATCTAATGTCCCCTAAATATTTTGCTTTAGGAAAAAAAAAAAATTTGATCTTTAAAAAAAAGAGATTTGATTTTCTCTGGACTCTTACTTAAACTGTCCTTAGGAAAATTTTTGGGAAGAGAGAAAGAAAACCCATGAACAGAGCTAGAATGCCCGAACGAGAGACAAAAAAATAACTGCAAAACAAGGGAGTGTGATCATGAGACATGCAAAGTGATTTTTTGAAGATACGTTTTCAGTGGAAACTCTGCTAGAAAAATGGCTCCGAAAATTTTTTTTTTTTCAGTTTTTTTTTTCCCCCATATTTGGTAAAAAAAGACAATCTCTAAGGAGGGATTTAACTTTGATTAAGGATTTAGAAGTGAGTCCTGACCATATTAACTAAAAAATTTCAAACTAGGGGAAAAGTTTATCTGACACAAAAATCTGTAATTTTTGATTCCCCGCCCCCCATGCCCCCTACCCACCTAAAAAGGGATCAATTAACTGGAAGATTTTTATAGGAATATTATTTTTATACTGCTTAACAGTTAAATAGAATGAGGGAAAATTTGAATTTTAAAATCTGAAAATAAAGGGTTTTTTTCACTTCTTTAAAAAACCCTTTTCCCTTTTTCCTTTCATAAGCTCTCCAGCCCTTTGTTTCTATAATCGGTAGTCTTCTTTTTTTTGGGTCATATGATTGCTATTTTTAAAAAAAAAAAATTTTTTCCCTTTTTTATGGCCCCCATTTTATCCCCCTGGAATTTTCTTTCTTTCTAAATTTTCCATTTTCTGGCAGCCCCCAAGAACAAAATATGTCTTCAAAGGTCTTTTTCCGAAAAACTCTATTTTAATTTCTGCTTTTATCAAATGGCCTTTTGGGTTCTATTTTTATTATGAAATTTACGGGTTTACGGTATCTTCAAATAATCTTATTTTTTAAATACAAAAGGTATCCCATTCAACTTAAATTTTTCCAATGGAAAAAGAGTTTTAGTTTGTGTTAGTGTAAAAGGTTTTTAAAAATTTTTTAGACAAACCTTTTTACAAAAAAAGGTTAATGTTTATTTTTAAAAATTTTTCTTTCAAAAAGACCCCAAGTTAATAAAGGGGCTAAAATCTATGAACTTATATAATGTTTAATATTAAAAAAACCTTACTACAAAGCAAAGAAAAATAGGGAAAATTTAGTAAAAAATTTTATTCAAATTTTAAATTTTGAGTGGGGAAAATGGGGTTTTAAAAGTGGAGAAACGATTTATTACCCTAAATTTTTTATCCAATGCCCCAAAAATTTATAAATAATCTTTTTACGGGATGCTCAAAAGAATAAAGAAGTATTTTTTTGATAGAAAAAACTTTTCCCCAGTTCTGGTTGGAAAAGGAAAAAACTTTTTAATATTAACCCCAGGCTAAAAAACAATCTAAGAGAGAAAAGGGTGATTACAAAAATTTTTTGGGGGAAGAGGCACAAATTTTCATTCTTTTAAAAAATAGTAAAAGAGGTTTATTTAAAAGTTATTTCCCTTCCTTAGTAGTATATTTGGGGACTGCCCTAAAAAATGAAAGGCCCTTAAAAAAGGGGAGGTTTTTGGGGGGATTTGGTCCGGGTCTGGTTATTTTAATTTTTTTTTTTTTCCCCCAATTTTCCCCTTTTTTTTTCTTTTGGATAGTTCAAGGAAAAACCCTGTTGGTTTTAAACCCTTGCAGGGTGAATGGTGGTTGTGCCCCCAAGGGGTGAGATGGTGGGCGGGGGAAAACGGTGAAATGGGATTTCCTTCCCCCATGCCCCCCAAAACGGGGTTTTTCAAAGGGAAAAGGGTCTGCCCAGCCCCTTACGTAGGGGTTTTAAAAAGGGGGGCGTATAATATTACCCTTAATTCCCCTGTTTAATAACAACAAAGAGAAAAAGGTAAAGGGGGTCATTGGCTTGTCTTTAAATTAAAGGGCGTCTTCCCCTTAAAAGCTTTACTTTTAATTCTGGGGGGCCCACTTTAAAACCTTAAATATTTCCAAAAAAGAGCCGGGGTCAGGGGGAATGAAGGCCAAAGGTTTTTCAATGGAGTTTTTTTCATCTCTTTTAATTGCTCTATCCCTCTCCAGAATTAAGGCAATAACCTGTGATAAATTATTCAGGAACTGCTTAGGGATCAAAGCAAAATCATTCTGTTAAAGTGCTGTTTGCAACATTGGCACTTAGTGCGAAAACTTTTTAATGTGCGCATGCTGAAAATCTAGGATTTTAAATAATTTAACATTGTGGAGTTTTTACGAAGGGACTAAAGATAGCAGGTTCTATTTTAACTGCTCCTTTTCCTCCTAGAAGTTTTCATTCATTTTCTTAAAACGATGATGTCATGGCCAAATCAAAAATGATGCATGGGTAGTCAGGGTATTGGACTGTATTTACTAAGGGTACAATTATAGGGGAAACATTTACTGTGAACTAATGCTTCAGAGCCAGGGTTTGTCATGGCAGTTTCTTCCTTTTCCCCTTATACTTGGAAAAGAAAAACCAAGACAAAAATTCAATGTTCTCTTCAATTTTATTAGGACTAAGTAGAAAATAAAGCTATAAATTTAGGAGTTTTACAGCATTTCCTCCTCTCAAAACCATATTTCAATTTGGCAATGTGGTCTTAATGTTTGTGCTCATCTGAAATCTGCATTTGAAAAATATCTATAAACAGGGAGTTAGAAAATCCTGGTAAGGGTTGCAAATTAAATGAATTTGGCAGTCCTGCGGCATTTTCATACAGATATTTTAACAGCATCACCTCTGTGGATTGGATACTAAATATTTACTGAAGAACAAAAAGAACTGTTTTTATCTTTAGTACTTGCAAAATGAAGTACCTGAAAGCACTTTTGCATGTATTATTTATTCATCATGATAGAAAAATAGCCTTAAACCTAATAAATTACATTTAAAAGCATTTAGTGCAAAAGTTTTGTTTATGATAAAGCAACAGATTTAGTTCTTTACCGGTAGCTTAAAGCACCAAGTTTTCTTTTATACAAATTAGACAGATGGTGCTTTACAGTAGAATTTACTAAAGGTCTGTCACAACAAATGCAGCCAAGCTGCATATTTAATCACTGCAGAATCTTGTCTACCTGCAGCTGCCAACTGCTAATCCAATTTCCCTGATAAATGTGGCAAGAGACACGATCAGCAATAAAGAGCATCTAACTCCATTTTCCTGCAGGGCGTTTTTGATGAACATTTAGGACGGAAGCGCGAGTGCACTGTGTGGCCTGGGTCCGTGGCAGCTGCATGCATTCTGAGGCACACTTCTCAGGTTACTCACTTAATTCTGCCACTATCATTACGTTGCTATTGATCTCAGTAGCTGTTGCCTACACAGCATTACTTAGATGAAGCTGAATCAGGCAGTTATCATGCATCAAACTTGCTCAAAAGCCTGGAGATTTCCCCTTAATTACTTGTGATTTTATTTGCAAATACGTTAAAGTGTAATCAAGCAGTCACTTTCCAGGGTCGTTAAGAACTTGCTGGTTTAGGGATATATCACTGGAACTCCATTAAAAATGATTCTAGGAAGATGGTTTTCTATCAAACTAGATGGGATTACATCAAAACGGCTTGGAGTATAATGAAATCTTCAAATTGGACAAATGTAATTTTTTATAAAGATACTCTTTTTCAATCTTACTGCTTCTTTTCTGATATAAAGGGCAGCAATAGCCACCTTAAAGTTGCAAAGATTGTTTTCGGTCA
The DNA here is from genome assembly GCA_024291935.2 of Okapia johnstoni. Taxonomy (NCBI): domain Eukaryota; kingdom Metazoa; phylum Chordata; class Mammalia; order Artiodactyla; family Giraffidae; genus Okapia; species Okapia johnstoni. The sequence continues at coordinate 2,863 of JAGTYA010000730.1, read as the reverse complement.
TTAAAAATATTTGGAAGACAACTGAAAAATAAAGTAACCTGAGTAGAAACTCTGGTGAAGAATTTCAGTAACATTACAAACACAAAGAAAATCACTAAGATCTTTTTTTAGTTTTAAAATTCTATGAAAAATTGCATATTGATAAACATTCATTTCAAAAGCTCTACTTCAAAATAAAAGGTACAGTGGTTGCTTTTTAGTAGATGAATTACACTAAATAATCACCAAAGGCCATCATCCTTTACTTGGCTGCTTAGTGCTAATATTTTTTTGGTAGAGAGAAGAGGAGCTGTGCAAAATGATGGTTAGTATTTTTACTGTATCTCAATAACAGTAAACATGATTCAAGTATCACCAGCAAAGGTGCCTACATTATCGGTATATAATTCATTAGTCTTTTAAGAATAATAACCAGTGTCAATCTATTTAATATAACCCTGATACATGAGAATTTCAGAAGATGTTATTCCTATTAGCAGATCTTGTGCTCCCCATCCCCATATTAAATATGGGGCTGTGTTGTACAAAACAGCTTGCTACACACTTAAGGATTTTACTAATAAACATAATGTTGTCTTAGATATTATGACTGTTGCCACAGCTGAACTGACTTGTCAAATCAATCCTAATATGGCTCCACAGGCACATAAAAACCTTATTTAGCTATCAGTTATCCTAATCACTTTGTTCAGTTTAAGAACGCAATACTTCAAGACCAGCTCTATTTATACATATATGCCTAGCCATTTATAAAGTCTTGATTTATATAAATTCTTGTTTTAAAAATATTTAGAGATGTGGTATTTTAGCATGTGTACATTTGCGCATTCCTCCATACAAATATGTTGAAACATGCAGTGCGGGGTGGATGAGGGAATAGGGACATTTAAAGTGGTGTACCCATGAGAAACGTTCTTTTAAAAGATACTGCCACGGGAGGACAAATATGTCATCTAATCATAAGCTGACTATCTGAAAATCATTTGATAACCTAAAGTCTATTTGTATAAGAAACTAGAAAAGTACTTATATGAAAAGTACACCTCGAAGACACATGTAATTGGGAAATTGAGACTGAAGAGGCACATAGCACACACAATATGCAGGTTTCTGAATTTATACTAGGTTTTGTCCTAGAATGAACAAAATCACCTTTTCTCATGGAAACAAACCACCTTTACATCTTCTTGTTTAAAGTTGTTGTTGAATATCTGTAATACCGTTTCGAAAGAGACTGTAAGAGGCAGCATGAAATTTTCAAATTCATCCTCATCTTCGCCTATCAGAAAAACAAAAGGGTCATCATGGTTTAAAATGCATGCCATTGTCCATTAGCCTTCACAGTGAGTGCTTTTATTCAGGCTTAGAAATGTTCTCGAGAAGGGGTCAGCCTGCATTCAATCCGTATCACATTCTGTGCTTTGGCTCATTGAATATTCTGGTGTTTTGCCTTCTCTTTTGCACCAAATGAAATAGCAAAATTACTTACCAGCCATTTCTTTTCTGGTCTTTATTGGATCAAACAGACTCATGCCCAGGCACCTCAGCCTTTCAGCTCTTAGGGCCCCCAGAGCTTCCCTAATGCCTCAAGGAAAGGCACTTTCAAAGCCTCAGAGAACAGGGTCTGTTTTCCTTTTTCTCTTTAGGTGCCAAGGCCCTAAAGGACTCACAGACTCAGGTGCCCAGACAGTGCTAAGTTATTATTCTCTTTTATTTATGTTCTTTTTTTTATTAATTTGTTAAATAGATGTCAGGGAAACAGGATGGGGTCCTGCCAAAACAGGATGAGGTCCTCATGGGTCATTATGATTTTAGGTACATTCTCCGTGAGTACACTTGTTTTTGCAATAGCTACTTTTTCTTTTCATAAAAGCAGGAAGAGACATTTTCTACTGTTTTTCACCATGAAGTAGAATCTTCTGTTAACATATGGATATCACAACTGACAATTTACATTTTATCCTTCGCAAAAGTGGGTTCTTCAAATGAGAAAGTTTATCACTCATCCTATGCCACAGCGAATTGTGAGCCCCACTTTACAGATGAAGAAACAAGCAGGGAAGTGTTAAGCGACTTGCTCAAGGTAGCATATTTACTTGGAGGTGGAACTATATCATCTATGTCTTGTGATTTCTGTGCTATCATTTTTTAAATAGAGAGAAATAGAGGAAACAATATCTCAGAGAAGAGGCCAGTGGTTCTCAAAGTTTGGTCCTGCTCTTGCAGCATCAGCTCACCTGGGAACTTGTCAGATATAAAATTTCAGGTTCTGTCCCAGACAGCAATTTTTGTTTTAAGCAGCCCTCCAGGTAATTTAGATGCATGCAAATGTTTGAGAAACACTGGCCTACTGTTATTCTACAGTAAGGAGGGTGCACGTTGAGTTTGAGCAGGCTCGGGAGACAGTGAAGGACAGGGAAGCCTGGCGTGCTGCAGTCCGTGGGGCTGCAGAGAGCTGGACGAGCCCGAGTGACCGAACAACAGCAACAGGAGGGTGTGGTCCCAGGCGCCCTCCACAGAAAATCAACGGCAGAGTCAGGACCTTTTGACTCTTAAGGAGTGGCTGATTGGCTTGACTTGATCTTTGGTGACTTCTCTCTACCCTTTAAATGTACCACTTTGTTTCTGGAGTCCAACAGATTCAGGGACTTTGCTTTGCTGACAAAGAGATTGTCAAACGGCTAATGACTCTTTCTAGTATGCTGTTTAACACAAGGATAAGGGTGCTAGGTGAAGGCAAACAAATTATAGTGACCTCGTGGTGCAACAGCAGTGCGTTGACTCAGATTAAAATCTCCGCTCTGCAAGTTGACGATGCGACCAATTACTTTATAGACCCCGGGGGCCTCAAGGTGCTCTTAGA
>JAGTYA010000729.1:0-19200 GCA_024291935.2 Okapia johnstoni | reverse complement strand
AATTTTGAAATATGGTAATGGAAAACCCTATATGTAGACAGAATAAGAGACCAGATGCATAAAACAGTCCTGTGGACTCTGGGGAAAAGGTGAGGGTGGGACTTCTGGGACAAAAACATTAAAACTGTATATTGTCATATGTGAAGCGGAACCCATTCCATGTTTATGCATGGGAGGGATGCTCGGGGAGGGGAGTTTGGGTGACACAGAGGTGGGGGGGGAGGGAGGTGGAGGGGGGTTGGGGGGGGGGGGAGACATGTGAACCCATGGCTGTTCATGTCGATGTTGGAAAAAAATACTACAAAAATTGTAAAGTAATTAGCCCCCACTAAAATAAATAAATAAAATAAATAAAAAACAAAAACAAAAACAAAAAAAAACAAAAAAAAAATAAACACATTAGTCACAGAAGCATTTTAAAAATTTTTAAGGAGTTAAAAATAAACCCCAAGTCCCTTTTTTGACCACACTGGATAAATTAAACATAAATACCTAAAAAAAACCCCGAAATTTCACAAGTATCTAAAAATTTAAAAGCAAAGAGTCTTGAATAGGCAATGTGTTAGAAAAAAAAATCAAAAGGGAAAATTTAGAAAATATTTTGAGCAAATAAGAATAAAACACAAGATGCCAGAATCATGAATGCAGCAAAGCAGTACAAAGGGGAAATTTACAGTGTTAATTTCGACATTAAAAAAGATGAAATAGATCAATAAGCAACCTATTTTTAAGTTAAAGAATTAATAAAATAAGAACAAAAAGCCCAAAGTTAGCAGAAGGAAGGAAAATAATAAGATTAGAAACGAAATAAAATATAGAAAAACAAAAAAATATTTTGAAAACTGAATTTTTTTTTTAAAATTAAACCAAACTGACAAACTTCAGCTACACTGAGAAGAAAAACATAAAATTAATTAAAGTAAAAAGAGCAGATATTACAACTGGGGCCCACAGAAGTAAAAAAGAATCACCAGGGGCTGACTAATTTTCATGGATTTCCCAGTGGCTAGGTTGTAAAGAACTCGCCTGCCAATGAGGAGATGCAAGGACTCGGGTTCAACCCCTGGGTAAGGAAGATCCCTTGGAGAAAAAAATGGCAACCCACTCCGATTCTTGCTGGAGAATCCCATGGAAAGAGGAAAACCAGGGGGTTACAAAGAGTCAGACACAATTAGCATGTACTGCCACATACCAAAAATGGAAAATCAAACAAGAAATAGCCCCCTAAAAAAAACAACCTATAAGACGAATCACATTTAAATGGAAATATGAACAGACTAATAATAAATAGGAAAATGGGTTTCGTAATCAAAAACCCTTCCCAAAACAAAGAAAAGCCCAGGACCAGATGGTTTCACCACAAATTTCCCAGAATTTAAAACAAAATTTAAAGGGCCCCAAACTTTTTGTAAACTTTTCCCAAAAGATGAAGAGAAATGAGCATTTCAAAAATCTTTTTTGGGGAACAAAATTTACCCTGATATCTAAGCCAAAAAAATGACACATGTCCCAGATGAAAAAGAGTAAAAACCCTCAACAAAATACTGAAAAAAGAATTCAACAGTACATTAAAATAACAGTACATCTGACAAATGGATTTTTTCCCTGGATAAATTGGTTCAAATCTACAAATGTTAGTGAAATAATCATTTTAACAGATAAATCAAAAATATAATTTTATTCAACGATGCAGAAAACTGCAACAAAATTCAAAATCCTCATAAAAAATACTCATTAAAATGTTTGAAGGAATGTTCAAAAAAAATAAAGGTAAAAACATGATAAGCCAACACAAAAACTCTTTAACAGGGCAACACTGAAAGTTTTTCTTAAGGTCAAAACAAGTCAACAAAGGGCCCCCTCCCAAATTCGTTGAATATATGCTTGGTATAGCTAATCAATTGGCAAAGGAAAATAATAAACAATTCATCCACATTTGGGAAAAGGGAAGAATAAAATGAGCTTCAGTTCAGTTCAAATTTCTTAGTCTGTACAACTCTTTGTGACCCAGGGTGCAGCATCCCGGGGCCCCCCGGGCCTCACCAAACTCCCAGATGGCATCCCCATCAAGTCCTATGCCATCCAAAACCCCTTTTATGCTTTCATTTCCCCTTCACCGCTGCCTTAACTTTCCCGATCAGGGGGGTTTTTAAGGATAGTCAGTTCTTTTCATCAGGTGGCCAAAGTATTGGGTTCGCTCCACCATCGTCCTTCCAGTGAAAAATTCAGGTTTCCCCTTTTGGGTGGGCGGTTGGATACCTTCAGTCCAAGGGATTTAAGGTCTTTTCCAACACCACAGTTCAAAACATCAAATTCTTCAGTGCTCAGGTTTTTTATAGTGCAAATCTCACATCCTCATACTACTGCAAAAACAATAGCTTTGACTAGGCAGACCCTTTTTGGCCAAAGCAAGCAAGTTCTGCTTTTTAATATCTATCAAGGGGTTTGGGCATAGCTTTTTTTCCAAAAATGCAGAAACTTTTTTTCGGCCTGCAGTACCTTGCAGTGATTTTGGGCCCCCCAAAATAAAGTCTTCACTATTTTTCCCCTGTTTCCCCATCTATTTGCCATGATATTTGAGGTTATTGAAATTTCTCCCAGAAATCCCGATTTCCAACTTTTTGCTTCTCCAGCAAGCATTTCTCATGTTTACCTGCTATAAGTTAAATAAGAGGGGGAAGTTACAGCCTGGACATACCCTTTTGATTTGGGAAACCCGTTGTTGTTTCATTTCCAGTTCAACCATTGCTTTCCCCCGGTGGTTCAGCTGTTTTTAAAGAAAACCCCCTGCAATGCGGGGGGGCCTGGGTTCAGTCCCTGGGTTGGGAAGATCCCCTGGAGAATGGTAGGCACCCCCTCCCGTATTCTGGCCTGGAGAATTCCTGGATGTATAGTGGTGGGGTCGAAAAAGTTGGAACCCAAAGACGACTTTCAGTACATTTTTTACCGAATACAGATTTTTCAAGAGGGAGGTAAGGTGGTCTGGTATTTCCCTCCCTTTAAGAATTTTCTGTTGAATCGAAAGAGGTCATAACTAGAACAATTGGCAAAAAAAATAATAAAAATAATAATAATAATAAAAATAATAATAATAATAAAGTCCCCCAAACTGGAAAGGAAGAAGTAAAAATTATCTGTTATGGAGGCATAATTCATTCAGTTCAGTACCAGTCCTTTTGATCTTTGGGGACCCCCAGACGCGCACCAGACCTCCCTGTCAGTCACCAATACCGGGAGTTTCTCCATCATGTCCACTGAGTTGGTGAGTCACTGAACCTTATCCTCGTTTTCCCCCTTCTCCCCCTCCCTTTCAATTTTTTCCCAAAATATCGGGGGTCTTTTCAAATGAGTCAGTTCTTACATCAGGGGGCCCAAAAGTAGGGAGTTGCGCTTTCAACATCGCCCTTCCTGAATATTAGGAAATTTCCCTTTAGGATGGACTGGTTGGATCTCCCGGCACCCCAAAGGGACTTAAGGTCTTTTCCAAAAACCCCAGTTCAAACCCCGCAATTTTTTTGGCGTCAGCTTTTTTTTATTTCAAAATCTCCTCCATACATGACCCCTGGAAAAAAATAACCTTGACTAAATGGGGCCTTTGTTAGCAAATCATGTCCTGCTTTTCAATATGTTGTTAGGTTGGTCTAACTTTTCTTAAGGAGTATGTATCTTTTAAATTTTAGGCTGCAGTCACCTTTTCCAATGATTTTCGAGCCCAAAAATAAAGTCTCTCACTGTTTTTACTGTTTCCGCATCTATTGCCATTGAAGGGTTGGGGCCAAACCATGATTTTTTTTTCTGAATTTTGACTTTTAAGACAACTTTTTCACTCTCTTCTTTCACTCTTTATTCTTCTTGCTTTCTGCCATAAGGTGGTGTCATCTGCATCCCTAGGTTATTATATTTCTCCCAGAAATCTTATTCCAGCTTCTGCTTCTTCCGCCCAGCGTTTTATGATTTTACCTGCATTAAGTTAAGTAAGCGGTGACAAATACACCTTGACGTACTCCTTTCCCCTATTTGGAACCAGTCTGTTGTTCCGTGTCCAGTTCTAATCTTGCTTCCTGACCTGCATACGGGTTTCTAAAGAGGAATCGGTGGTTGGTTTTTCCCATCTCTTAAAGACCTTTCCCAGTTTGTGGTGATCCACACAGTAAAAATTTTGGGGCATGTCAATAAAGCAGAAATAATTTTTTTCTGGAACTCTTTGCTATTTCAATATCCGGGGAATTTGCAATTTGTCTCGGGTTCCCTTGCCTTTTTAGAACTGACTTGAACATCTTGAATTTCAGAGTTCACATACTGTTGAAGCCTGTTTGGAAAAATTTTTGGCTTTTTTTGCTATGTGTGAGATGAGCCAAGTTGCGGTTATTTGAGCATTTTTTGGCATTGCCTTTTTTTGGGGATTGGAATGAAAAACTGACTTTTTTCCCCATTTCCCCTGGCCACTGATAAGCTTTCCAATTCGCTGACATTTTTGATGCAGCACTTTCTGCATATCTTTTTGGATTTGAAATAGTTCAACTGGAATTCCACACACCCTAGCTTTGTTCATAGTGACGCTTCCCAAGACCACTTGACTTACATTCCGATGTCTAGTTCTAGGTGAATGATCACACCATCGTGTTTAAACCTGGGTCATGAAGAACTTTTTTTTGTAATAGTTCTTCTCTGTATTCTTGCCACTTTTCTTAATATCTTTCTGCTTCTGTTAGGTCCATACCATTTCTGTCCTTTATTGAGCCCCATCTGTGCATGAAATGTTCCCTTGATATCTTTATTTTTCTTGAAGAGATCTCTTAGTCTTTCCCATTCTATTGTTTTCCTCTATTTCTTTGCACTGATCACTGAAGGCAGCTTTCTTATCTTTCCTTGCTCTTCTTTGGAACTCTGCATTCAAATGGGTATAATCTTTGTTTTTCTCCCTTTGCTTTTCATTCTCTTCTTTTCACAGCTATTTGTAAAGGCCTCCTCAGACAGAAATTTTGCTTTTCGGGCATTTCTTTTTCTTGGGGATGGTTTTGATTCCTGTCTCCTGTACAATGTCACAAAACCTCCATCCAAGTTCAAAAGGTACTCTATCAGAGCTAATTCCTTGACTCTATTTCTCACATCATGTATAATTGTATATGTATAATTGTACATGTATATTGTAAGGCTTTTGATTAAGGTCTTTACCTGAATGGTCTAGTGGTTTTCCCTACTTTTTTCAATTTTAATTTCTGAATTTGGCAATAAGGGTTCATGATATGAGCCACAGTCAGCTCCCAGTCTTATTTTTGCTGACTGTATAGAGCTTCTCCATATTTGGCTGCAAAGAATATAATCAATCTGATTTTGGTGTTGGCCATCTGGTAATGTCCATGTGTAGAGTCTTCTCTTGTGTTGTTACAAGAGGGTGTTTTGCTTTTGACCAGTGCGTTCTCTTGGCAAAACTCTTGTTAACTTTTGCCCTACTTCATTCTGTAACTCCAAGGCCAAATTTGCCTGTTACTCCAGGTATCTCTTAACTTCCTACTTTTGCATTTCAGTCCCCTATAATAAAAGGACACCTTTTTGGGGTGTTAGTTCCGAAGGGCTTGTAGGTTTTCATGAAAACCCTTCAACTTCAAGCTTCTTCCCATTTTCTGGGCAGGGCATTAGACTTGGATTACCATGATATTAAATATTTTGCCTTGGAAACGAACAGAGCCATCTGTCGTTTTTGAGACTGAATCCAAGTACTGCATTTGGGACTCTTTTTGTTGACTACGATGGCTACTCCATTTCTTCTAAGAGATTCTTGACTAGATTAGTAGGTATAATGGCCCACTGAGTTAAATTTCCACCTTTCCAGTCCATTTTAGTTCGCTGATTCCTAAAATGCCAAAATGTTCACTCTTGTCATCTCCTGTTTGACCATTTTCCCAATTTTTGCCTTGATTCATGGACCTAACATTCCAGGTTCCTGGCAATATTGCTCTTTTTTACAGCATCAGACTTTGCTTCTATCACCAGTCACATCTACAACTGGGTGTTGTTTTTGCTTTGGCTCCAATCCATCTTTTTTTTCTGGAGTTATTTTCTCCACTGATCTCCAGTAGCATATTGGGCACCTACCGACTTGGTGAGTTCATCTTTCAGTTGTCCCATCTTTTTGCCTTTTTCATACTGTTAATGGGGTTCTCAAGGCAAGAATACTGAAGTGGTTTGCCATTCCCCTTCTCCAGTGGACCACATTTTGTGTAGAAATCTCACCATGCCCAATCCGTCTTAGGTAGCCCTACACGGCAAGGCTCATAGTTTTCATTGAGTTAGAAAAGGCTATGGTCCATGTGATCAGATTGGTTAGTTTTCTGTGATTGTGGTTTTTCAGTCTGCCCTCTGAGGAGAAGGAAAAGTGGCTCGTGGAAGTTTCCCTGATGGAAGCAGCAGCTTGCGCTTCACTGGAGTGGCCATGAGGTGTTTCCCCCCAAGTCCAAGGTCAGAGAAACCCGGCAAGATGGTAGGTGCGGAAAGCAGCGGCCTGTTTTGGCGGCTGGAGCAGCTGTGAGGAGAAAACCCCATGTCCAAGGCAAAGGAGAAACCCCAGCAAGATGGTTAGGAGGAAACAAATTTGCATTTTAGAATCAAAAACCCCATTCCCGCCTGAGATGCTCAGAGGGCTCAAACAAAACCTTTTGCATACCAGGACCCAGGGTCCCCCCCCCCAGAGACTGAGACAGAACTGTGTTTTAGCATCCCCTGTGGAGGTAAAGGTTCAAGCAGTGGACTGCGACAGGGACAGGGGCTCTGGGTGCAGCAGACTTGGGTAGGTATAGGCCCTCCTGGGGGAGGTCACCATTAACTCCACCACAGAACTGCCAGAAACTTACACAAAACGGGGAAATAGACTCTTGGAGGGCACAAAACCCGACACTTGTGTGCACCAGGGCCCAGGTGAAAGGAGCAGTGACCCCCCCCAAGAGACGACCCAGACTTGCTGGGAATGTCCAGGAGTCTCCAGAGGAGGCATTGGTTGGTGGTGGCCTGCTGCCAGGTTGGGGGCAGTGAGTGCAGCAGTACATGCATTGGATATTTTGAAGGAGTTGAACCATTATCTTCATTACCTCCACCACAGTTTGGCCCCAGGTAAAAAAGCAGGGAGGAACACAGCTCTAAACCCATCAACAGAAAATTGGATTAAAGATTTACTGAGAAATTGCCCTGCCCATCAGAACAAGACCCATTTTCCCCCCCTCAGTCAGTCTCTTTCATCGGGAAAGCTTCTAAACCTTTTATGGGGACAAATCCTATACGAAACCATAATAATTCTACAAAAAAACTTTTTGTAAAAAAAAAAACAAATTTAGTAACCCCACGGGATACAAAGTCAAATAAAACGCAGTTGTGTTCCCATACTTAACAACAAAAAATAATTAAAAAAAGCCAAATTAAGAAAAGATCCCCATTTAAGAAATCAAAAATAATAAAAACTTAGAAAAAAAATTTTTCCAAAGGAATGAAAAATTTTGTACACTAAAAGTATAAGGTATGATAAAATAATTAAGGACAAAAATAAATGGAAAAACATTTCCAGATCAAAAAATGGATACTTAAAATTATTAAAATGTCATACTAAAGAGAAGGTTAATATGACCACTTTGCTCCCGAGAAACCGTTGGAGGTCAAAAACAAAAGTTGAATGAAACATGGAACAATGGGTTGATTCAAAAATTAGGAAAAGAGTCGTCAAGGCTAATATGTCCCCCTGTTTATTTTATTGCATGCGGGTACATCAGATGAAATGCCAGGTGGATGAATCAAAGCGGGAATCAAGAACCCAGGAGAAATATCAAAAACCTCAGTTGCAAGACCCCTAATGGCAGAAAGTGTAAAGAACTAAAGCCCCTTTGTGAAGGAAAAAGCAAGCGAGAAACCCCTTTAAAATTTTATTTTAAAAAAAACTAAGACAGGCATCTGATGCCATCACTTCATGGAAAATAGATGGGGAAAAAAAAAAATGGAAAACAGTAAAATTTTTATTTTCTTGGGCTCCAAAATCACTGTGGACGGATGAAGACACAAAGTTAAAAGATGCTTGCCCCTTTGGGGAAAAAAAGCTATGAAAAACCTAGAAGGCATAACAAAAAGCAGAGAATCACCTTGGACAAAGGTCCATATAGTCATGGCTCGGTTTTTCCAGCAGTCATGTACAGATGTGAGAGTTAGCCCATAAAGAAGGTTGGAGCTAAACAACTGATTTTTTTGAATTGTGGTGCTGAAGAAGACTCTTAAGAGTCATTTGGAGATCAGGAGATAAAACCCAGTCGTCCCTAAAGGAAATCAACCCTAATACTCATGGAGGGAAAGATGCCAAAGCTGTACCCCTATTTGGCCACCAAAAAAACCCCGTATTGAAAATACCTGATGGGGAGAAATTTGAAACAAGAGGAGAAAGGGAAACAGATGATAAGGTGGTTGGATGGCATCACCAATCAATGAACATGGTCTGAGCAGGCTCTGGGAAATGGTCCCCTACAAGAGGCCTGGCATGCGCAGTTCATGGGGTTGAAAGAGTGGACATGACTTGAAACTGAAATAACAACAACCAGCCGTGTTTCTATGATTCAAATACCCCTATTGAAAATTCAATGGCAATTTTTGCAGAAATAGGAAAAAATTTGAAAATTAATATGAAACCCAAAGAGCTCTGAAAAGACAAAACAATCTTGAAAAAACAAACAAAAAACTGTAACCATCAAAACTCCGGGACTTCAAAATAGATCACTAAGTTATAGAAATTTCAAAGCAGTGTGAGATATGCATAAAGATAGATATAATAGACCAAAAGGAACCCCCAAAAGATCTCATTGTTCATAGAATATGAGTAAGAAAAGCCACTATAAAATGAGATGTAATATTTCTTGACACAGAAAGGTAATCTATAATGAAAAAAAAGAATCAAAATTTATAGTTAAATCTATAGATAATTCCATCTTTGTTTAAAATTTACATATAGAAACATAAACATATTTATGTATAGTCTGGAATCGTATAAAAAAAATATTAAAAACCTGCTTTCTCTGGTTTGGGGTATTATGATGGATAGTTTCTTTTTTCTTTACCTTTTTCTGCATTTCTTTATTTTTGCAATGAAACCTACATTGAAAACTGGGTTTTCCCATTTTGTATGTGGAAGAGCAAGTAATAACCCTGTGTAAATTACTGGTTGTTTTTCTTATGTGAATAAGATGATCACAACCGGGAAAACCTGTGAAAGGGGACGAAGGATATTATTAAAACCTCTGGAACCCCGCCTTGAAATTCTAGTTTTCAGCTTTAATCTCTAACTCCCTCTCCCTCCACAGGGGCCCCTCCAGGGAGCCCTGAAACTCTGGGGTCCCAAACTTCTTAATCTTCAGAATATTTGTACGTCTCATAAACACCGTCTGTATCATCTGTTATCTTGAGTTATTAACTCTCCTTTCTACCCCCTGTTTCCCTTCCAAAAACTAGTTGTAAGTTTCTTGAGAATAGTTGTTCATGTCTGGCATGAGATTCACTTGGTTGCTTAGACATTTTCAATAATATTTACCCTTATATGACACTTCTTTTAATTCACATCATATTATCCTCGTTCTTTAATTAGTTGTTGGGTTACAACTAAAGTAAACATTCATGGCTATGTTTATGCTGTTCCCTCATCTCAGAAACTGCCCTCCTCCCCTCCCTCTCTGCCTGAAAGATTTTTACTGAGCCTTCAAACTCAGCTCAAATGTAGCATCTACTCTTGTAAACTCTCCTTGACTTCCCTACCTTGCACTCCCCCGTCTCTGCTCTGAAGTTCTGGGTCACTTTGTCCCGGTGCATTTTTTTGTTATTTTCAGGCGTGCAAAGTGTCCTTCAGTGGGTTTTTCCAGCTCTGTGAAAGCAAGGTATGTCCCTTTACATGCCATGCTTCACAGACCCGTAACATGCAATAAATATTTGTTGAACTGAACAAGATAGAAAAGTACAGAGACCCCTGATACCGATAAGCGAGTCATTTCTTTGATCTGCAAATTTGCCCTCCTACAATGTGATTGTCTATATTCTCAGCAATGAACTTAAAAAGGATGAAAAGTTCTGATTTGGGAGACTGTCAGGGGCAATAGTAAATGTTCTATTTTTCACAGTTTCTCTTTTTGTTGTTTGGGAAGTCTTGATCTGAACTGATAGAGTATCAGGCATAGCCTTGTTTAAAATCTCTATCAAAATTTGCACCAGTGCCAAGATTATTCTTGAAAAACTGCTGTTTTAAATTAAAACCCCTTCCTTCCCATTCGTAGAGATCACTGAAAACTAAAAACAACCAAAACAATATGAAAAATACACTTGGAAGATCTGGATGCCTAAAAACTCATGAGCTAAGTTGCCAGCAGGTGTCCCCTAATAGCTATCATTTCGCCAAGTTGTATTTATTAGACTCTGTGAATTGCTAAGTGCTATCAAAAGTCTTTCAGAAAGAAGCAGTGGGGCAGTCAGGTTCCTCTTGGGAGGGACTATGCCCGGGAGCAATATTGCTCATGTCACTGAGTGTGTGGTGAGCAGATGCTGTGAACCTTCCTTGAGAAGTTTACAGGAAAGTAACTCAGCAACTGGCAAAGGGTCCCTCATTCTCATTTAGAGGAAATGCCAAGCAGGCAATTGAAGCAGGTCAGAGTGTCCCTCAATCCCCTCAGATGTAAACAATGGCAGTTTCGGGGCCCTTTTTCATTCAATGCCCATTTTAATTTCCCTTATTCTGTGTTGAGCCATATGTTATATGACCATAAGTAGCACCTCTGCAGAGTGGAAAACTGTCTCTACTTCATTCTCATTAATCTGCTATAAAAACAATAATGAAATCTTACTTGGTCAACCCTTTGGCGCTGCCCTCTAATTGAGTGTCTGAAAAAAGAATCCAGTCAGCAGCCCCTTTAAGCCACTTTGCCTCTCTGTCTTTCCTTCACAAAATGCAGCAAAATGGTGCAGAATTCTTGCTAGAAGAAAAACCAATTTGGAAAGACTTGTGGACTTTAGGACCTGAGTAAGTCCTCTTATGATGTTTAATTTTTTGAAAAAATAAACAAAATTTTTCTCCCCTAAAACTTTCCCTAAAAAAATTTATCTTAGAAGTATTTTCCCCAGAGGCTTTTTCAGAACTAATTGCTACCCAAAAAAGTTAATATCATTTTTTTTCGGGAAAAAGGGTTTCTTTGTATCCCCGGGAATTTTTGGGGCTAAAGGGCAACTCGGGAAAACAACTTTAATAAATTTTATTTCATTTCATGGAAAAAGGCCATTTTGACTGGGAAGGCTAAAGGGCTTTCCCACAATCACTCCTTACTAGTAACGGGACTCACTCTATTTTTTAGCCCCCTAACTCAAGTAGAAGGGGGCAAGTTTAATTGGGTTTTTTTGTGCCAAAGGGGGGAAAATTGTTTTTTTTAAAACTAAATCAGTAAATCATAATATGCATCTGATTTTAATTTTGCAAAAGCAAAAAAAAATAAATACATACAACAAAAAATGAAAAAACCCCCCTAATTTTCCCAAAAAAAAAAAAATAAAGGGCCAAAAATCCCCTTTGGGCCTTTATGTCAAGGGGCAATTCAGAAATTTGTATGGGGACAAAGTTTTGATCAAATAAATGATTTAAATTTGTTTCAATCAGAGTTTGTTATTTAAAGGGTTCCAAAAACAACCACTCAATTCAGAAAATGGACAAATCATTTAGAAAACAAATTTTCCCAAAACTCTCTATTCAAAAGAGCTGAAAAATAATATGTAACTTTGATTTTTTGTCAGAAAATTAAAAAAGGGAAAAGGGGAAGTGGGAACGTTTATCAGAATCCTACCCTAGGAAAAACCCAGAAACAGAAAAGGAAAAGGGAAACCCTTTTGGGGATGTGTTCAGGTACTTTTTAAAACTACCGCCTTTGTCCCTACCCCTTTAAAATGTTTCCCCATCCAAAAATTTTTGGGGCCCTTTTTGGGATAGGTAATGCACATCTTGGCCCCCTCCCCTTTGTGATACTTGAACCCCCGTACCAGGGGGAGGTCACCCGACCCAAACTGGGACGTCAGTACCCCCTTTCCCGGAGTTTGGAATTTGGGGCAAAACAGAGGTTTTCCCCACCGTCTTTACTGGGTAAATTAAACCCTAAAAGGGAACAACAGAAGATATGGACTCTGTAAAAGGGCTGACTAGCACAGAGAGCTGGTTGACTGAGAAGTTGGAAGAGGGTGCAAAGGGAAAAAAGGATTTATAAATTTTAATCATGGGTTAAAAAAAAAAACACAGAATCCTGGGGTGAGGATAGAGATGTTTAGGGTTTTATAAAAAGAGGATGATCAAGACAGGTGATGGTGTTTAAAACCTGAGAACGTGGTGAGGAGCCAGTCATGAAAGGGCAAAGTGGGGTGTTTTGTGGGGAATGCTAAAAAGGGGCCCATAACAGGGGAGCTTAGCACTTTTAAAGGATTGAAAGGGACCGGGGTTGATGGAGCGAGTGAGGGGGGGGGTGGGGGGGGGGATTTGCGGCTTTTGTGGGGTCCATCTGCCCTTCGTTCAGTTTGGGTTTTTGGGGGGCAAAATATTTTTTTAGATTTTTTAACTTCGATGTCCCTTTTGGAAATGAATTTTAGCCCCCTATAATTTCCACCAAGGGGGTAAAAAAAATTTTTTATTTTTTCTTCCAAATCAAGAGTTAAAAATGGGTTTTTTGGCTGAAAAATTTTCAAGTGATCTTTTTTGAGTCCTTGTGGAAAAGTTTTGATTTTTTGGAAGCAGAAACTATGGTTTGGTTTTGGCCCGGCATGGTTTTGCTTTTTGTTTCTATCCTGATCCCCTTCGGTTTTTGAGAATAAGTGCCTGATGGGTTTTTTTGGGAAAAGACAACTGGGGGGTTTTGGGGAAATGTTATGTCCCCAGGGACGAGGAGAACATAAAAATTTGGATCAGCCAATACAAAAAAAAAAGTGTTGGGAGCCTGGTACTAAGATTGGGCCTCAACTTCCTCTTTGTGGGGCACACCCCAGGACCATTACATAAGAGCATTCACCACTTCTATTCTTATTGCGTCACTTAAAAAAAATTTCCTCTTAAAAAAATGCAAGCATAATCTGAAAGCCAAATTAAGATGAAAGAAAAGATTGGATGAGAAAACCAGTAAAGAATTTTCCCCATGTACGTGAGTTTGAGTAAAATCAAAGATAATTTTGAAACACCCAAAAAAGGGATTTTTTTAAAAAAGGGAACCTGCCGGCAATCATCTTCCCCCGAAAGAAAAAATGATAAGGCAAGAAAAATTAAAATTTTAAAAAATACTGTTGGGCTTCCCCGGGGGTCAGTGGTAGAAATCCACTGTCAAAGGGAGGAGACATGGGTTTGATCCCCGATCCGGAAAGAAAACCCGTGCGCCCCAGCAGCTGAGCCCATTGCCACAACTATTTGCCTGTGCTCTAGAGTCCCCGACCTGAACTACTGAACCTGCGTCCTAGGCCATGCCTGCAAAAGAGAAGCCACTGCAATGAGAATTTTAAGTACCACAACTAGAGAAAAACCCTGCTCTCTGCACTAAGAAAAGCCCCCCATAGCAAATGAAACCCAGTCAGCAAAAGTGAATAAAAAAAATTTAAAAAAGAAACTTTGACTTCAATAGCAAAAGAAAGCATGAAATTTGACAAAATTGGGATCTTTTAAAAAAGACTTCCTATGCCACCCTCTTGTTTTTGGATGTTATAAGAGTGAGAGGTTGCTTGGGCAAATAAGCATTACTGGAGCTTTGTAGGGTTATTTCAAAGTCAGGAAGGTAAATTTAAGTGTGGGTTTTACTGGAAGAAAGGTCTAAAAAACGTGGCTTTGGGAAAGATAATTTAGGGTCCATCTGGTCTTTTTTAAACCCTTTTAAAATTGGTATTTTAAAAAAATCCTTTCCTAGTCCCCAACCCCCCTTTTAAATTCTTACACTGCAACAAGAGAGACGTACGTATTTCCCCAAAATAGCTAAAAACCTAATTACTTCATCAGGAACACTTTTCTCTTAAAAAGTATATATCCTAAGGGATGAGGTAAGCCAAGAGAAATAAATTTTCATGGGTTTAACACCTTAAAAGTGCCACAATATGGTCAGATGGGCAAAAATCCACCCGCAACGCAGGAGACCGGGTTCAATCCCTGGTCAGGAAGACCCCCGGGAAAGGGGTATGGTACCCACTCCCTATTCGCTGGGGAATTTCCCAAAGGGCAGAGAAGCCTGGTGGGGGTACAGTCCATGGGGTTGGACTGAAAAAGGAAAATAACACTTTCATTTTTTTTTTAATTTTTTTTTTTCAAAACCCAAAAATGGGGACCAGAATTGTGATATTAAAAAACTCATTTGATTCAATTAAATAAGTATATACCAAAATACCTTTTTAGGCTCTGAATTAGGCTAGGCTCCCTGAGGAACATGGCAGGGGAAAGTAAAAAAAGTTTGTGGGGCTTTATATTTTTAAATTTTGGGGGGAAATATCCACAAGAAAGGGGGGGAAAAAGCAATATAAAAGACCCGAGGAAAAAAAAACCCAAAAAGGGTACAGAAAATTTAAAGCTAGGGGATGTTATATAGATGAATTTTAAGTCAGAAAGAGAAAAATTCTTTTTTGAAACATGATGGGCTCTAGAAAAATGGTTACAGATTAACCTATTTGCAAAGCAAAATAGAGACACAGACATAGAGAACAAATGTATGGACACCAAGCAGGGAGAGGGTGGTGGGATGAGCTGGGAGATTGGAAATTGACATATATACACAACTGTATATAAACAGGGTTTCATGGTGGCTCAGCCGGTAAAGAATCCACAAGCCAATGCAGGAGACAGGGGTTTGATCTCTGGATCAGGAAGATCCCCTGGAGAAGGAAAATGGCAAACTCACTCCCAGTATTGTTGCCTGGGAAATCCCATGGACAGAGGAGACTACAGTCCATGGGGATGCAAAGAGTCATACAAGACAGCAACTAAAACAACAAGTGGATAAAATAGATAACTAATGAGAATCTACTGTATAGCACAGGGAACTCTACTCAGTGTTCTGTGGTGACCTAAATGGAAAGGAAATCCTGAAGAGAGGAGATATATGGCGTACATAGAGCTGATTCACTTCACTGTCAGGCAGAAACTAGCACAAACACTGTAAAGTAAATATACCCCAATTAAAAAAAAAAAAAAGAAATTGAAGCAGTGTTTGTCAGAGTGTGATCAAAAGATCACCTGCATGAGAATCAGTAGGGGTGTGTAAGCAAATGTAGACCCTCAAATCCCCTTCCCATAAACCTAATAAATCAGATTCTCTGGGGATGGGACCAAAAATGCAAACAACATTGTATCAGTCTCTGATAAAAACCTTAAACAAATGAGGATAAAATCCAAGTACTTACCGGACCCACAATGCCCACAGGGTTCGTCACCATGTTGCTTACCAAACCTCCCTCGCAGCCCTGTCCTCTGGCCCCCACCACCTCCTAAATGCCACATCTCACTCTCTTATTAAAACTCCAGTTACCAATACTGTATTTTTCCAGTCCCTCAAACGACAAACTTTCCCCCATCTTGTCCTGTGACTGACCATCTCGTTTCCTCTTCGAACGTGTTTCATCAGCACCTCACCCCCGAGCAGCCACCTCACACCTTTGCATACTTTGTATTCCACAGACTCCACAGACTTTCTTTTATAGTATTGTGGTTAGCATTCTCCTGCTCAGAAATACCACAGATCAAGTGGCTTAAGGCATCACAAAAGGTTTAAATTTCATAATTCTGTAGGTCAGAAGTCTAATACGTGCCTTTTCTGAGTTAAGAATCAGTATTCAAGCTGGGTTTTGCATTTTCTTGCTGAGGGCTTTAGGGGAGATCCCATTTTCTTCCAGTTCTCAGATGCCATTCACAATCCTTGGTTCATGGCCCCTTTCCTTCATCTTCAAAGCCAGCAAACGTTCCAGGTCTCTGTTTTCTTCTGGTGCTCACACCCCCTTTGACTGTAGTCAGGGAGGATCCCCAACTTTTTAGCCCTTTTATTATTATTTTGGGGAAAACATCAAATTAACGCAGGATAATTTCTTCATGTTAAGATCCTTACCCTTAATGACATCAGCAAAGTCCACTTTGTAAAACAACAGTAATATATTCACAGATCCTAGCTTAGGACATGGATATTATGGGAAGGCCACATTTGCCTACCACAAAATACTTAACACTTTCAGAAATTACCTTACCTATCTGTTTATTTATGCACTTACTGTCTTTATTACCAGCTAATGCGAAGCTCATCCCAAATGTTTGATCCTAGAAAACCACGAAAAACAATAGTAGCATACAATAAAATAATAGTAATAGGGGATGACACACTTGTACAGAAAATTCCGAATTATATTTATTATGCCTTTAATCTATGTCAGAAGTTAAATTGAAGTCATACTTGCAGTCAAAACCCCGGGTAAGCCAGTTTCAATAATTCCAGATCTCTAACAGTTTAATCTGTCTACGTGGTGGGGAAATTAGTCTATCTGCGCATGCATGCTAAGTTTGCTTGTGACCCTATGGAGTTGTAGCCCAGGCTTCTCTGTCCATGGGATTCTCCAGGCAAGACAAACCCAGAGTTGCTTACCATGCTCTTCTCCAGCAGATCTTCCCACCTAGCAACCAAACCTGCCCCCTCTTGTGTCTCCTGCATTGGCAGGCTGTTCTTTTACCAGTAGTGCCACCTGGGAAGCCCTAGTCCCCCTGTATTGTAATCTAGACATGCTTTACCTTTCTTGGAGAGTGCTAAAAAAGGAGAAACGCTTTATATCTAAAAAAAAATCTCTTTTTAAATTTCCACTGAAGCTTCTTTCCTCTACTGTGGCTTTGAAGAACAGAGACCGTACTGTTCTTTCAAACACTTCAAGAGATGCAGAAATCAAATGATTTACAGAGGGGTATACAGGTGATAGAAACGAGTTCAGGGAGAAGGGTGAAAGACAATATACAGTGGGGAAGACTGTGTGTTCCAAAAAAATGCATGCTGATTTTTAAAAGGAGAAGAACTCTGTGTTGCTTATTTTGCTATTTCAAGTGAAAAAAGTCTGAATTTTCATTTAACTTCAACAAAACAAACGGGGAAAACCTTATTTAAAAACTACTAAAGGAAAACACAAAACACTAAAAAACCCCCCAATTGCACCCCACTTATACCCCCCAAAAAATCATGCAAAAACAAACAACTGTTTAAACCCACCAAAAAAAAAAAATTCCACTGCAACCCCGGAGGGAAAGCAAATTTCAGAAAAAAGGAAGCAAAGGATTTGAGGTCAAATCCAACCCCCACTTTTCTTGGGAAAATTTTTAAAATTTTAAATTTTTTTATTTTTTTTTTTTTTAAAAAATGAAATTTGAGAACCAAAAAGGAAGCACCTACAGAAGGTAGACAATCATCAAAAAGGGGCAGAGGAAAAGGAAAAAAAAAAACTGAAGTTCGGGGGAGTAAGGCTGTTATTAAGAAAAAAATAAGATTTTTTCGAGGAGAGGGGGTTGATTTTAAAAGCCGAAAGCTTTGTCGCTTAGTCATGTCTGATGTTCCGACAAAACCCCCACTGAGCGAACAGGCTTCCTTGCCCAAAATTTTCCCCGGGAAAAGAAATTGGAGGGGGTTTTCCCCCTTTCCTTCTCTAGAGGATCTTAGACACAGGACGGAACTCACGCTCTTGTTCCCCTTTGTATTCTTTACATGGGGGACCAAGGGAATGCATAACCCCCAAAATCAGTATTTTCCCCTTTGAGACATTTCCCTTCTTAAGCTGTGTCTTTAGAAAGGCAATGGCACCCCACCCAGTACCTTCCCCTGGAAAAATCCCATGGAGGGAGGAGCCTGGTAGGCCGTCCATGGGGTCGCAAAGGTTGGACAGGAGTAGCGACTTCACTTTCCTTTTCACTTTTATGCATTGGAGAAGGAAAAGGCCCCCCTCCAGTGGGTTTCTTGCCGGAGAAATCCCAGGATGGGGGAGCCTGCTGGGCTGCCATCTATGGGGTCGCCGATCGGACCGACTGAGGGGACTTAGCGAGCAAGCTGTGTCTTTATACTAACACAAAACCCCTTTACTGCCACTAAAGCTTCTTTCCTTATTAAGTCTCAAGAAAAGAGGATATCCTATGATCCTACTGATTTCAGGAGATAGAAAAACAAATTTTACAGAGACCATACAGCTAATGAAAATGAATGAATAGTTGTGTGGAAACCCGTGGACTGGTGGGGGCTGCATGAGCTGGAAGGGGCACACTGCATCTAAGGGAGGAACCACTGAGGACCAAAAATGTGTGCTTTTTTGGAAAAAAGAATTCCCCGTGTGTTTAAACAGGACAGTTCTTTTAGTAGCTCGAGTAAAAAAATTGGAGATGAGGATCCCCAAAGAGGAGGGACCATGCAAGAACTCAGCCTTTCATTGGGAAACTGGAGACCTACACCTTGGAAACTTATCTTTTTTATTAAAGAACGAATCTTTTTTTAAAAAAATTTATTTATTTTTATTTTTTGGCTGCATAGGTCCCCAGCGCGGCATGTAGGCTTTTGTTACCCATGGATGTGGGAACCCCCGGTTCTCCAACCAGGGAACAAACCTGAGTTACCTGCATGGAAGGGAGATTTTAACCCCCTGGACCCCAAGGAAAGTCCCCAGGAATTTTCTTATCTTTCCTGATCTTTAAAGAAAACCCTCCCCTATTGATTTAATGTATACCCCTTTTTTGGGCCCAAAAGCCAATGAAGGGGAAATAAATTTATTGAGGAAAATAATGTTATCTAAAACCCTATAATTTCCCTACAAAATTTAATATTCATAGGAATTCCATACCTCCACTAGCTTTTTCCTAGTGTGCTTTTTTAAAAAGGCCCTTGACTTTTACACTCCCGGGTGCTGGTCTGGGTGAGTGATCACACTATCGTGATCATCTGGGATAAGATCTTTTTTGTACAGTTTTTCTGTGATTTTTGCCCGTTAATCTTAATATCTTCTGTTTCTGTTAGGTCCATACCATTTTGCATTTATTAAACCCCTCTGTCTGAAAAAGTTTCCCTTGAATCTTAAATTTTCTTGATGAGATTTTTAGTTCTTTTCCAGTCTTTGCTTTCCTCTATTTTTTGCATTGACATGAGGAAGGTTTTTTTATCTTCCCCTTTTTTTTTTGGAACTGTGCATTCAAATGGG
>JAGTYA010000728.1:0-19215 GCA_024291935.2 Okapia johnstoni | reverse complement strand
ATTTCCTGGAAAGTCAGTGAAAGAGGCCACAGTGCCTAGGCTCCAAAGCCCAGGTAAGGCTTCGACAGTGTCCTGGAATGTGAAGGCACCCTCCTCAGAGCTATTTTTCCCATGTCTGCTCTGTAGCAGAGAGCTCTGGAGACCAAGTCTGTTCTGACTGGGAAACTGAAGCCCTGGGAGCAGAGTCCATTGTTTCTGGCGTCCTTCACAGCCAAACACCTCTTGCACCAGGAAGACTGAAATAAGCAGTCCTTGGGCTACCCTTTTTATGACTCTATGGAAGAGACCCTGCAAGGCTGCATCTGGCTGAATATCACAAGGGGGGCTGGGGTAAGTTGATACCTGGAAAGTCAGTAGAATGAGGCCACAGTGCCTAGGCTCGCAAAAGCCCAGGTAAGGCTTCGACAGTGCCCTGGAACGTGAAGAAACCCTCCACAGCGCTTTTTCCCATGTCTGCTCTGTAGCAGAGAGCTCTGGAGACTAGGTTTCTGTTTCTGACTGGGAAACTGAGGCCCTGGGAGCAGAGCCATTGTTCTGGCGTCTTCACAGCCAAAACACCTCTTGCACCAGGGAAGACTGAATAAGCAGTCCATTCGGCTACCTTTTTTGACTTGAAGGAAGAAACCCTGCAAGGCTGCATCTGGCTGAAAATGAAACTCACAAGGGCTGGGAAGAGATACCTGGAAAGTCAGTGAAAGAAGGCGGGACACAGTGCCTAGGTTCCAAAGCCCAGGTAAGGATTCGGGGACAGTGCCCTGGAACGTGAAGGCACCCTCCCACAGCGCTTTTTTCCCCATGTCTGCTCTGTAAGCAGAGAGCTCTGGAGACTAGGGTCTGTTCTGACTGGCAAACTGAGGCCCCTGGGAGCAGAGCCATTGTGAGACTGGCGTCTTCACAGCCAAAACACCTCTTGCACCAGGGAAGACTGAATAAGCAGTCCCTTGGGCTACGTTTTTTGACTCTAAGGAAGGAGACCCTGCAAGGCTGCATCTGGCTGAAAATCACAAGGGGTGGGAAGTGATACCTGGAAAGTCAGTGAAAAAGAGGCCACAGTGCCTAGGCCCCAGCACCCGAGTTCGTCCTTTCCCCAAGGCAGGGGAGCCTCAAGGAAGTCCCTCCTCAGAGCTATTTCCCCATGTCTGCTCTGTAGCAGAGAGCTCTGGAGACTAGGTCTGTTCTGACTGGGAAACTGAGGGCCCTGGGAGCAGAGCCATTGTTCTGGCGTCTTCACAGCCAAACACCTTCTTGCACCAGGTGAACACTAGAATAAGCAGTCCCTTGGGCTACCTTTTATGACTGCTAAGGACAGAGACCCTGCAAGGCTGCATCTGGCTGAAAATTTACAAGGGGCTGGGAAGTGATACCTGGAAAGTCAGTGAAAGAGGCCCCAGTGCCTAGGCTCCAAAGCCCAGGTAAGGCTTCGACAGTGCCCTGGAACGTGAAGAAACCCTCCACAGCGCTTTTTCCCCATGTGACTGCTCTGTAGCAGAGAGCTCTGGAGACTAGGTCTGTTCTGACTGGGAAACTGAAGCCCAGGGAGCAGAGCCGTTGTTCTGGCGTCTTCACAGCCAAACACCTCTTGCACCAGGGAACACTGTGAATAAGCAGTCCCTTGGGCTTCCTTTTATGACTCTAAGGAAGAGACCCTGCAAGGCTGCATCTGGCGGCTGAAAATCACAAGGGGCTGGGAAGTGATACCTGGAAAAGTCAGTGAAAGAGGCCACAGTGCCTAGGCTCCAAAGCCCAGGTAAGGCTTCGACAGTGCACTGGAACGTTGAAGGCACCCTCCACAGCGCTTTTTCCACATGTCTGCTCTGTAGCAGAGGGCTCTGGAGACTAGGTCTGTTCTGACTGGGAAAACTGAGGCCCTGGGTGCAGAGCCATTGTTCTGGCGTCTTCACAGCCAAAACACCTCTTGCACCAGGGAAGACTGAATATAAGCAGTCCCTTGCGCTACCTTTTTTGACTCTAAGGAAGAGACCCTGCAAGGCTGCAATCTGGCTGAAATTCACAAGGGGCTGGAAGTGATACCTGGAAAGTCAGTGAAAGAAGGTCACAGTGCCTAGGCCCCAGCAACCGGGGTAGGGCGTCCCCAAGTGACAGGGAGCCTCAAGGAACCCTCCTCAGACCTATTTTTCGCCATGTCCTGCTCTGTAGCAGAGAGCTCTGGAGACTAGGTCTGTTCTGGACTGGGAAACTGAAGCCCTGGGAGCAGAGCCATTGTTCTGGCGACTTCACAGCCAAACACCTCTTGCACCAGGGAAGACTGAATAAGCATCCCTTCGGCCTACCTTTCATGACTCTAAGGAAGAGACCTGCAAGGCTGCATCTGGCTGAAAATCACAAGGGCCTGGGAAGTGATACCTGGAATGCAAGGCTCATCTGGCTGAAAATCACAAGGGGCTGGGAAAGTGATACCTGGAAAGTCAGTGAAAGAGGCCACAGTGCCTAGGCCCCAGCACCCGGGTAGGGCTTCCCATTGCCCTGGAACATCAAGGCACCCTCCTCAGAGCTTTTTCCCCATGTCTGCTCTGTAGCAGAGAGCTCTGGAGACTAGGCCTGTTCTGACTAGGAAACTGAGGCCCTGGAGCGGGGAAACTGAGGCCCTGGGAGCAGAGCCATTGTTGTGGCTTTTTAACAGACAAAAACCTCTTGTACCAGGGAAGCCTGAATAAGGACTCCCTTGGGTTACCTTTTATGACTGTAAGAAAGAGACCCTGCCAGGCTGTCTTTGGCTGAAAATCACAAGGGGCTGGAAAGTACTACCTGGAAAGTCAGTGGAAAAGGCCACAGTGCCTAGGCCCCACCGCCCGGATAGGGATTCCCCAAGCCAGGGAACCTCAAAAAACACTCCTCAGAGCTATTGCCCCATGTGTGCTCCATAGCAGAGAGCTCTGGAGACTTCTAGGTCTGTTCTGACTGGGAAACTGAGACCCTGGGAGCAGACCCATTGTTGTGCCTTCTTAACAGACAAACACCTCTTGCACCAGGGAAGCTTGAATAAGCACTCCCTTGGGTTACCTTTTATGACTCTAAGGAAGAGACCCTGCCAGGCTGCCTTTGGCTGAAAATCACAAGGGGCTGGAAAGTGCTACCTGGAAAGTCAGTGGAAGAGATCACAGTGCCTAGGTGCCACCGCAGGGGTAGGGCTTCCCCAAGCCAGGGAACCTCAAGGAACACTCCTCAGAGCTATTGCCCCGTGTGTGCTCTGTAGCAGAGAGTTCTGGAGACTAGGTCTGTTCTGACTGGGAAACTGAGGCCCTGGGATCAGACCCATTCTTGTGGCTTCTTAAGAGACAAACACCTGTTGCACCAGGGAAGCTTGAATAAACACTCCCTTGGGCTACCTTTTATGACTTTAAGGAAGAGACACTGCCAGGCTGCATTTGGCTGAAAATCACAAGGGGCTGGAAAGTACTACCTGGAAAGTCAGTGGAAGAGGCCACAGTGCCTAGGCCCCCCACTGCCCGGGCAGGGCTTCCCCAAGCCAGGGAACCTCAAGGAACACTCCTCAGAGCTTTTGCCCCATGTTTGCTCTGTAGCAGAGTGTTCTGGAGACTAGGTGTGTTCTGACTGTGAAACTGAGTCCCTGGGAGCAAACCCATTGTTGTGGCTTCTTAACAGACAAACACCTCTTGCACCAGGGAAGCCTGAATAAGCACTCCCTTGGGCTACCTTTTATGACTCTAAGGAAGAGACCCTGCCAGGCTGCCTTTAACTGAAAATCACAAGGGGCTGGAAAGTGCTACCTGGAAAGTCAGTGGAAGAGGCCACAGTGCCTAGGCCCTACCACCCGGGTAGGGCTTCCCCAAGCCAGTGAACCTCAAGGAACACTCCTCAGAGCTATTGCCCCATGTGTGCTCTGTAACAGTGAACTCTGGAGACTAGGGTATGTTCTGACGGGGAAACTGAATCCATGGGAGCAGACCCATTGTTGTGGCTTCTTAACAGACAAACACCTCTTGCACCAGGGGAGCCTGAGTAAGCACTTCCTTGGGCTACCATTTATGACTCTAAGGAAGAGACCCTGCCAGGCTGCCTTTGGCTGAAAATCACAAGCGGCTGGAAAGTGCTACCTGGAAAGTCAGTGGAAGAGGACACAGTGCCTAGGCCCCACCGCCCGGGTAGGGCTTCCCCAAGCCAGGGAACCTCAAGGAACACTCCTCAGAGCTGTTGCCCATATGTGTGCTCTGTAGCAGAGAGCTCTGGATACTAGGTCTGTTCTGACTGGGAAACTGAGGCCCTGGGAACAGACCCATTGTTGTGGCTTCTTAACAGCCAAACACCTCTTGCACCAGGGAAGCGTGAATAAGCACTCCCTTGGGCTACCTTTTATGACTCTAAGGAAGAGACCCTGCCAGGCTGCCTTTGGCTGAAAATCACAAGGGGCTGGAAAGTGCTACCTGGAAAGTCAGTGGAAGAGATCACAGTGCCTAGGCCCCACCACCCGAGTAGGGCTTCCCCAAGCCAGGAAATCTCAAGGAACACTCCTCAGAGCTATTGCCCCATGTCTGCTCTGTAGCAGCCAGCTCTGGAGACTACTAGGTCTGTTCTGACTGGGAAAATGAGGCCCTGGAAGCAGACCCATTGTTGTGGCTACTTAACAGACAAACACCTCTTGCACCAGGGAAGTCTGAATAAGCACTCCCTTGGGCTATCTTTTATGACTCTAAGGAAGAGACCCTGCCAGGCTCCATTTGGTTGTAAATCACAAGGGGCTGGAAAGTGCTAGCTGGAAAGTCACTGGTAGGGGCCATTGTGCCTAGGCCCCACCGCACCGGGTAGGGCTTCCCCAAGCCCGTGAACCTCAAGGCACCCTCCTCAGAGCTAATGCCCCATGTGTGCTCTGTAGCAGAGAGCTCTGGATACTAGGCCTGTTCTGACTAGGAAACTGAGGCCTGAAGGCAAACCCATTGTTGTCCCTTCATAACAGGGAACACCTGTTTCGCCAGGGAAGATTGGATAAGCACTCCCCTGGGCTACCTTTTATGACTCTAAGGAAGAGACTCTGCCAGACTACCCTTTGGCTGAAAATCACAAGTGGCTGGAAAGTGCTACAGTGGAAAGTCAGGGCCGGGAAAAGTCAAGAGGCCACAGTGCCTAGGCCGCACCACCCCCGGGTAGGGCTTCCCCAAGCCAGGGAACCTCAAGGAACACTCCTCAGAGCTATTGCTCCATGTGTGCTCTGTAGCAGAGAGCTCTGGAGACTAGGTCTGTTCTGTCGGGGAAACTGAGGCCCTGGGAGCAGACCCATTGTTGTGGCTTCTTAACAGACAAAAACCTCTTGTTCCAGGAAGCCTGAATAAGCACTCCCTTGGGTGACCTCTTATGGCTGTAAGAAAGAGACCCTGCCAGGCTGTCTTTGGCTGAAAATCACAAAGGGGCTGGAAAGTGCTACCTGGAAATTCAGTGGAAGAGGCCACAGTGCCTAGGCCCTACCGCCCGGGAAGGGCTTCCGCAAGCCAGGGAACCTCAAGAAACACTCCTCAGAGCTATTGCCCTATGTGTGCTCTGTATCAGAGGGCTCTGGAGACTACTAGGTCTTTTCTGACTGGAAACTGAGGCCCTTGGAACAGACCCATTGCTGTGGCTTCTTAACAGACAAACACCTTTGCACCAGGGAAGCTTGAATGAGCACTCCCTTGGGCTACCTTTTATGACTCTGAGGAAGAGACCCTGCCAGGCTGTCTTTGGCTGAAAATTACAAGGGCCTGAAATGTGCTACCTGGAAAGTCAGTGGAAGAGGCCACAGTGCCTAGGCCCTACCACCAGGTTAGGGATTCCCCAAGCCAGTGAACGTCAAGGAACACTCCTCAGAGCTATTGCCCCGTGTGTGCACTGTAGCAGAGAGTTCTGGAGACTAGGTCTGTTCTGACTGGGAAACTGAGGCCCTGGGATCAGACCCATTTTTGTGGCTTCTTAAGAGACAAACACCTGTTGCACCAGGGAAGCTTGAATAAACACTCCCTTGGGCTACCTTTTATGACTTTAAGGAAGAGACACTGCCAGGCTGCATTTGCCTGAAAATCACAAGGTGCTGGAAAGTACTACCTGGAAAGTCAGTGGAACAGGCCACAGTGCCTAGGCCGCACCGCCCGGGTAGGGCTTCCCCAAGCCAGTGAATCTCAAGGAACACTCCTCAGAGCTATTGCCCCATGTGTGCTTTATAACAGTGAGCTCTGGAGATTAGGTATGTTCTGACTGGGAAACTGAATCCCTGGGAGCAGACCCATTATTGTGGCTTCTTAACAGACAAACACCTCTTGCACCAGGGGAGCCTGAGTAAGCACTACTTTGGGCTACCATTTATGTCTCTAAGGAAGAGACCCTGCCAGGCTGCCTTTAACTGAAAATCACAAGCGGCTGGAAAGTGCTACCTGGAAAGTCAGTGGAAGAGGCCACAGTGCCTAGGCCGCACCGCCCGGGTAGGGCTTCCCCAAGCCGGGTAAGCTCAAGGAACACTCCTCAGAGCTATTGCCCCATGTGTGCTCTGTAGAAGAGAGCTCTGGAGACTAGGTCTGTTCTGACTGGGAAACTGAGGCCCTGGAAGCAGACCCATTGCTGTGGCTTCTTAACAGACAAACACTTCTTCCACCAGGGAAGCTGGCATAAGCACTCCCTTGGGTTACTTTTTATGACTCCAACGAAGAGACACTGCCAGGCTGCCTTTGGCTGAAAATCACAAGGGGCTGGAAAGTGCTACCTGGAAAGTCAGTGGAAGAAGGCACAGTGCCTAGGCCCCACCGCCCGGGTAGGGCTTCCCCAAGCAAGGGAACCTCAAGGAACACTCCTCAGAGCTATTGCCCCATGTGTGCTCTGTAGCAGAGAGCTCTGGAAATTACTAAGGCTGTTCTGACTGGGAAACTGAGGCCCTGGAAGCAGACCCATTGTTGTGCCTTCTTAACAGACAAACACCTCTTGCTCCAGGGAAGCTTGCATAAGCACTCCCTTGGGTTACTTTTTATGACTCCAACGAAGAGACACTGCCAGGCTGCCTTTTTGCTGAAAATCACAAGGGGCTGGAAAGTGCTACCTGGAAAGTCAGTGAAAGAGATATCACAGTGCCTAGGCCCCACCGCCCAGGTAGGGCTTCCCCAGTGCCAGGGAACCTCAAGGAACCCTCCTCAGAGCTATTTCCCCATGTCTGCTCTGTAGCAGAGAGCTCTGGAGACTAGGTCTGTTCTGACTGGGAAACTGAGGCCCTGGGAGCAGAGCCATTGTTCTGGCGTCTTCACAGCCAAACACCTCTTGCACCAGGGAAGACTGAATAAGCAGTCCCTTGGGCTACCTTTTTTGACTCTAAGGAAGAGACCCTGCAAGGCTGCATCTGGCTGAAAATCACAAGGGGCTGGGAAGTGATACCTGGAAAGTCAGTGAAAGAGGCCACAGTGCCTAGGCCCCAGCACCCAGGGTAGGGCTTCCCCAAGCCAGGGAACCTCAAGGAACCCTCCTCAGAGCTATTTCCCCATGTCTGCTCTGTAGCAGAGAGCTCTGGAGACTAGGTCTGTTCTGACTGGGAAACTGAGGCCCTGGGAGCAGAGCCATTGTTCTGGCGTCTTCACAGCCAAACACCTCTTGCACCAGGGAAGACTGAATAAGCAGTCCCTTGGGCTACCTTTTTTGACTCTAAGGAAGAGACCCTGCAAGGCTGCATCTGGCTGAAAATCACAAGGGGCTGGGAAGTGATACCTGGAAAGTCAGTGAAAGAGGCCACAGTGCCTAGGCTCCAAAGCCCAGGTAAGGCTTCGACAGTGCCCTGGAACGTGAAGGCACCCTCCTCAGAGCTATTTCCCCATGTCTGCTCTGTAGCAGAGAGCTCTGGAGACTAGGTCTGTTCTGACTGGGAAACTGAGGCCCCTGGGAGCAGAGCCATTGTTCTGGCGTCTTCACAGCCAAACACCTCTTGCACCAGGGAAGACTGAATAAGCAGTCCCTTGGGCTACCTTTTTTGACTCTAAGGAAGAGACCCTGCAAGGCTGCATCTGGCTGAAAAATCACAAGGGGCTGGGAAGTGAT
This sequence comes from Okapia johnstoni, assembly GCA_024291935.2. Taxonomy (NCBI): domain Eukaryota; kingdom Metazoa; phylum Chordata; class Mammalia; order Artiodactyla; family Giraffidae; genus Okapia; species Okapia johnstoni. The sequence goes on along the minus strand of JAGTYA010000728.1, from coordinate 11,199 downwards.
ACCTGGAAAGTCAGTGAAAGAGGCCACAGTGCCTAGGCTCCCAAAGCCCAGGTAAAGGCTTCCCAAGTGCCCTGGGACGTGAAGGCAACCCTCCTCAGAGCTTTTTCCCCATGTCTGCTCTGTAGCAGAGAGCTCTGGAGACTAGGTCTGTTCTGACTGGGAAACTGAGGCCCTGGGAGCAGAGCCATTGTTCTGGCGTCTTCACAGCCAAACACCTCTTGCACCAGGGAAGACTGAATAAGCAGTCCCTTGGGGCTACCTTTTTTGACTCTAAGGAAGAGACCCTGCAAGGCTGCATCTGGCTGAAAATCACAAGGGGCTGGGAAGTGATACCTGGAAAGTCAGTGAAAGAGGCCACAGTGCCTAGGCTCCAAAGCCCAGGTAAGGCTTCCCAAGTGCAGGGAACCTCAAGGCAACCCTCCTCAGAGCTATTTCCCCATGTCTGCTCTGTAGCAGAGAGCTCTGGAGACTAGGTCTGTTCTGACTGGGAAACTGAGGCCCTGGGAGCAGAGCCATTGTTCTGGCGTCTTCACAGCCAAACACCTCTTGCACCAGGGAAGACTGAATAAGCAGTCCCTTGGGCTACCTTTTTTGACTCTAAGGAAGAGACCCTGCAAGGCTGCATCTGGCTGAAAATCACAAGGGGCTGGGAAGTGATACCTGGAAAGTCAGTGAAAGAGGCCACAGTGCCTAGGCTCCAAAAGCCCAGGTAAGGGCTTCGACAGTGCCCTGGAACGTGAAGGCACCCTCCACAGCGCTTTTTCCCCATGTCTGCTCTGTAGCAGAGAGCTCTGGAGACTAGGTCTGTTCTGACTGGGAAAACTGAGGCCCTGGGAGCAGAGCCATTGTTTGTTCTGGCGTCTTCACAGCCAAACACCTCTTGCACCAGGGAAGACTGAATAAGCAGTCCCTTGGGCTATACCTTTTTTGACTCTAAGGAAGAGACCCTGCAAGGCTGCATCTGGCTGAAAATCACAAGGGGCTGGGAAAGTGATACCTGGGAAAGTCAGTGAAAGAGGCCACAGTGCCTAGGCCCCCAAGCCCAGGTAGGGCTTCCCCAAGGCCCTGGAGCCTCTGAAGGAACCCTCCTCAGAGCTATTTCCCCATGTCTGCTCTGTAGCAGAGAGCTCTGGAGACTAGGTCTGTTCTGACTGGGAAACTGAGGCCCTGGGAGCAGAGCCATTGTTCTGGCGTCTTCACAGCCAAACACCTCCTCTTGCACCAGGGAAGACTGAATAAGCAGTCCCTTGGGGCTACCTTTTTTGACTCTAAGGAAGAGACCCTGCAAGGCTGCATCTGGCTGAAAATCACAAGGGGCTGGGAAGTGATACCTGGAAAAGTCAGTGAAAGAGGCCACAGTGCCTAGGCTCCCAAAGCCCCCGGTAAGGGCTTCCCCAGTGCAGGGAGCCTGAAGGAACCCTCCTCAGAGCTTTTTCCCCCATGTCTGCTCTGTAGCAGAGAGCTCTGGAGACTAGGTCTGTTTCTGACTGGGAAACTGAGGCCCTGGGAGCAGAGCCATTGTTCTGGCGTCTTCACAGCCAAACACCTCTTGCACCAGGGAAGACTGAATAAGCAGTCCCTTGGGCTACCTTTTTTGACTCTAAGGAAGAGACCCTGCAAGGCTGCATCTGGCTGAAAATCACAAGGGGCTGGGAAGTGATACCTGGAAAGTCAGTGAAAGAGGCCACAGTGCCTAGGCTCCCAAGCCCAGGTAAGGCTTCGACAGTGCCCTGGAACGTGAAGGAACCCTCCACAGAGCTATTTCCCCATGTCTGCTCTGTAGCAGAGAGCTCTGGAGACTAGTGTCTGTTTCTGACTGGGAAACTGAGGCCCTGGGAGCAGAGCCATTGTTCTGGCTGTCTTCACAGCCAAACACCTTCTCTTGCACCAGGGAAGACTGAATAAGCAGTCCCTTGGGCTACCTTTTTTTGACTCTAAGGAAGAGACCCTGCAAGGCTGCATCTGGCTGAAAATCACAAGGGGCTGGGAAGTGATACCTGGAAAGTCAGTGAAAGAGGCCACAGTGCCTAGGCTCCAAAGCCCAGGGTAAGGGCTTCGACAAGGCCCTGGAACCTCAAGGAAACCCTCCTCAGAGCTTTTTTTCCCATGTCTGCTCTGTAGCAGAGAGCTCTGGAGACTAGGTCTGTTCTGACTGGGAAACTGAGGCCCTGGGAGCAGAGCCATTGTTCTGGCGTCTTCACAGCCAAAACACCCTCTTGCACCAGGGAAAGACTGAATAAGCAGTCCCTTGGGCTACCTTTTTTGACTCTAAGGAAGAGACCCTGCAAGGCTGCATCTGGCTGAAAATCACAAGGGGCTGGGAAGTGATACCTGGAAAGTCAGTGAAAGAGGCCACAGTGCCTAGGCTCCAAAGCCCAGGTAAGGCTTCCCCAGTGCCAGGGAAACGTGAAGGCACCCTCCACACAAGCTTTTTTCCCCATGTCTGCTCTGTGTAGCAGAGAGCTCTGGAGACTAGTCTCTAGTTCCTGACTGGGAACTGAGGCCCTGGGAGCAGAGCCATTGTTCTGGCGTCTTCACAGCCAAACACCTCTTGCACCAGGGAAGACTGAATAAGCAGTCCCTTGGGCTACCTTTTTTGACTCTAAGGAAGAGACCCTGCAAGGCTGCATCTGGCTGAAAATCACAAGGGGGCTGGGAAGTGATACCTGGAAAGTCAGTGAAAGAGGCCACAGTGCCTAGGCTCCAAAGAGCCCAGGGTAAGGGCTTTTTCGACAGTGCCCTGGAACGTGAAGGAACACCCTCCACAGCGCTTTTTTCCCACCATGTCTGCTCTGTAGCAGAGAGCTCTGGAGACTAGTCTGTTCTGTTCTGACTGGGAAACTGAGGCCCTGGAAAGCAGAGCCATTGTTCTGGCGTCTTCCACAGCCAATGTCACTCCTATTGCACCAGGGAAGACTGAAAAGTATCTAGCCCTTGGCATACCTAAGGTATCTGGTATTTTATGGCAAAAATCACAAGGGCAGGCCATTGGACCACTTTTCCTCCCAAATTTACATCCTACCATGGTTATTAAGCAGTCCCCAGGGGGGGACAATTTAAATAAAATTCTTTGCACCCCATGTGCTCTAGGGAGACTCGGAAATAACAGATCGCTTGGCTAACGGGGCCCCAATCTGTAGGTGAAAGGGGGTAAGGGAAGGGTGCCTGGCAAAAAAGCTCATGCACCATAGAATGCTAAGTTTTAGTAGACACCTTATTTTTTTTTATTAATAAGGACCCCTGTTAAGCTGCAGCTCTGAAAATTCCCAAAGGGCAGACACCAGGGTGCATTGTTGGGACAAGAGAGCCACAGCCTAGGGGTACAGCATGGGAAACTGAAGCCTGGGACAGGATTCTCACCGGGCCAAGGCACTTATTCCCAATCTGGCGTCCATTCAGCATGCGCTCCACCAGACTAGAGTCTGCTCTGTAAATCACAAGGAGAGGTGGATAAGAGCAAAAGTAGATCCCATTGGTCAGCGAGTGGGGGAACCTGACACCACCCGGGGGAGGAAAGACAAGCGGGGGGATTCAGGCCCTCCCTTGCAAGGTTCATGTGCTAGTGGCTGAAAAATCACTCTGGAGGCAGGGACGTGATATACCAGGAAAACACTTATTTTGGGAAGATGGAAAGCAGGGCCACCCCTGAAAGCCACCAATGGGGAAGTGATCACCTGGAGAGTCAGTCCCTAGTGAGGGTCCTAGACTGAAGGAGCAGATGGTGTAAGGCTAGGCAGTGGGTAGATAACTGAATCAGGCATGCAAAATGGCGTGAACCAAGGGGGCCTGGGAAAATCTGGATTAGGTACCTTGGAAAACTCAAGTCAGTGGAAAAGAGAAAAGCCAAACAGTCTTGCCCCCGAAGACTGAAAACAAAGTGCCTAGGTTCCCCGCATAAAAGAGGCCCGGCAACTGGGTAAGAGTCATTGACTCCCCAGTGCCCCCTCTTTGGAACAAGTGAAGGCCAACCCTCCACAAGCGCTTGGGAAGGCAGAGAGCCCCCCCATGTCTGAACTCAATCCTGCACGGTCATAAATAGAGAAGAGCTCTGTAGAAGTGAAGACTAGGTCTGTTCTGACTGGGAAACTGAGGCCTGGGAGAAGCCATTGTTACTGGCATCTTCACAGCCAAACACCCTCTGCACCAGAAGACTGAATAAGCAAATGTCCATGGGCTACCTTTTCTGACTCTAAGAAGAGACCCTGCAAGTTAGCTAGCAAGTAGGGGGCTGGGCTAAACCACAAGGGGAACTGAAAGACCATACCCCTTCAAGTGAAAGAAGGCTACCCCATTGCCTGGCTGGACCAAAGCCCGGAAGGCTTTCGAAAATCTGCCCTGGAACAGATGAAGTGCAACCACTCCACAGCGCTGAAAAATTCTGCTGGGGAGCCAAGCATGGTCTGTTCTTGAAAGAGGAAACCAAAGAGGCAAAGAGAACACTCCCACTTGTTTCTGGCGTTATATTCACAGCAAGAAAAAAATGCCTCTTGGACCAGGGGAGAGTGTGAATAAGCAAGGCAAGGGGCGCCCCAGGCCCCCCTCCACAAGGAAAATAGACCCTGCCCCATGTCTGCATCTGTAAAAAGATCACTCGGGAGAAAAGGGGTCTGTTCCACCTGGTGAAACTGGAAGAGAAAAAAGAGCATAGTCTTTTGTTCTGACAGTGCCACCCTAAGGTACCAAAGACCCCCACCCACTTCAACAGTGCCCAGCTTCCCCAGAAGACCTGAGTAAGCCCCAGCTACCTCCTCAGGAGCTACCCTTTTTCCAAGGAAAGAAAAATCAGCAAGGGCTGTAGGAAAAGAGTCCTGGGCAGGGGAAAGGCTGCAAAGTCGACTGCCCAAACCAATGGATGGCTTCCCCTCGAAAAAGAAGGGTGTATAGAAAAACATGTATTGTTTATGGCGTCCTCCCTCACAGCTCTGACACCTTTAAGCAAACAGGAGGAAAGCTCCTAGAATAATAAGTCCCAGGTAAGGCCTTCCGACAGTGACACCTGGAAGAGACCCAAAGGAACATCTACCACAGAAAATTACAACGGGCTCAACAGTGATACCTGGAATGTCAGTAAGCCAGAGAGCTCTGGAGAGGTAAGGCCTTTTTTCTGAAAAGAAGGTTGAAAGGATGTTCGAGGCAAGAGCTACCATTTCGCCCAAAGGGCACCCACAGCCAAGCACCTCTTGCACCAAGTCATGCTCTGGAGCAAGCCTAGCCCTGGAGACTAGGTCTTGTTCTAGACTGGGAAACTGACCCTGCAAGGATGCAGAGATGGTTGAAATTGAGGGGCTCTGAACACAACTCGGGAGGAAGACTCAACTAGAAGGTCACTGGCCAAAGACTGAAACAGGCTTACCAGCAAACAGGGTTTTCCCCAAGGCAGTGAACCCTGCAAGGGCATGAATTGGCTCAGAGCTGTGACCCCTCTGGAAGAAGTGTAGCCAGAAGGCTCTGGAGGAAAAGTCACCAGTTCTGACTGGGAAACCTGAAAGTCAGTGAACAAGAGGCCACAGTTCTAGCGTCTCCACAGCCAAACAGGGGCTCTTGCACCAGGTGCAGGAACGTGAAGGCACCCTCCTCAGAGCTTATTTCTCCATTTTTGTCTCTATGGAAGAGAGCCCTGGAGACTAGGTCTGCATCTGGACTGAAAATAACAAGGCCTGGGAGCAGATACCTTGTATCTGAGCGTCTTCAACAGGCCAAAACCTCTTGCCGGAGGGCGCCAATTAGAAGACAGGTTCGCTTTACCGAGTCCCTTGTAGGCCACCCTCCCTTTTTTGACTCTAAAGAAAGACCACAAAGGCTGCATCTATAATTGAAATCAGAGGGGCTGGGAGAATACACCTGGATAGTCAGGTGAATAGAGTCCACCAGTGCCTAGGATTCCAAATCTTCATACAGGTAAGGCTTCGACAGTGGCATGGGAAAACTGAAGGCCACCCTCTCAGCGTAGCAAAAAGCTGTCTGCTCTGTAGCAGAGAACTCTGGAGAACCTAGGTCTGTTCCTGACTGGGAAACTGAGGCCCTGGGAGCAGACCATTGGTTCATCGTCGTCTTCACAGCCAAACACCACTTGCACCAGGGGAGAACTGAATAAGCAGTCCCTTGGGCTACCTTTTTTTGACTCTAAGGAAGAGACCCTGCAAGGGGCTGCATCTGGCTGAAAAATCACAAGGGGCTGGGAAGTGATAACCTGAGAAAGTCGTCTTCACAGCCAAACACCCTTGCACCAGGGAAGACTGAATAAGCAGTCCCTTGGGCTACCTTTTTTGACTCTAAGGAAGAGACCCTGCAAGGCTGCATCTGGCTGAAAATCACAAGGGGCTGGGAAGTGATACCTGGAAAGTCAGTGAAAGAGGCCACAGTGCCTAGGCTCCAAAGCCCAGGTAAGGCTTCGACAGTGCCCTGGAACGTGAAGGCACCCTCCACAGCGCTTTTTCCCCATGTCTGCTCTGTAGCAGAGAGCTCTGGAGACTAGGTCTGTTCTGACTGGGAAACTGAGGCCCCCTGGGAGCAGAGCCCATTGTTCTGGCGTCTTCACACAGCCAAACACCTCTTGCACCAGGGAAGACTGAATAAGCAGTCCCCTTGGGCTACCTTTTTTGACTCTAAGGAAGAGACCCTGCAAGGCTGCATCTGGCTGAAAATCACAAGGGGCTGGGAAGTGATACCTGGAAAGTCAGTGAAAGAGGCCACAGTGCCTAGGCTCCAAAGCCCAGGTAGGGCTTCCCCAGTGCCCTGGAGCCTGAAGGAACCCCTCCTCAGAGCTTTTTCCCCATGTCTGCTCTGTAGCAGAGAGCTCTGGAGACTAGGTCTGTTCTGACTGGGAAACTGAGGCCCTGGGAGCAGAGCCATTGTTTCTGGCGTCTTCACAGCCAAACACCCTCTTGCACCAGGGAAGACTGAATAAGCAGTCCCTTGGGCTACCTTTTTTGACTCTAAGGAAGAGACCCTGCAAGGCTGCATCTGGCTGAAAATCACAAGGGGCTGGGAAGTGATACCTGGAAAGTCAGTGAAAGAGGCCACAGTGCCTAGGCCCCCAGCACCCGGGTAAGGGCTTCCCCAAGTGCAGGGAACCTCAAGGAACCCTCCTCAGAGCTATTTTCCCCATGTCTGCTCTGTAGCAGAGAGCTCTGGAGACTAGGTCTGTTCTGACTGGGAAACTGAGGCCCTGGGAGCAGAGCCATTGTTCTGGCGTCTTCACAGCCAAACACCTCTTGCACCAGGGAAGACTGAATAAGCAGTCCCTTGGGCTACCTTTTTTGACTCTAAGGAAGAGACCCTGCAAGGCTGCATCTGGCTGAAAATCACAAGGGGCTGGGAAGTGATACCTGGAAAGTCAGTGAAAGAGGCCACAGTGCCTAGGCTCCAAAGCCCAGGTAAGGCTTCGACAGTGCCCTGGAACGTGAAGGCACCCCTCCACAGCGCTTTTTCCCCCATGTCTGCTCTGTAGCAGAGAGCTCTGGAGACTAGGTCTGTTCTGACTGGGAAACTGAGGCCCTGGGAGCAGAGCCATTGTTCTGGCGTCTTCACAGCCAAACACCTCTTGCACCAGGGAAGACTGAATAAGCATTCCCTTGGGCTACCTTTTTTGACTCTAAGGAAGAGACCCTGCAAGGCTGCATCTGGCTGAAAATCACAAGGGGCTGGGAAGTGATACCTGGAAAGTCAGTGAAAGAGGCCACAGTGCCTAGGCCCCAGCAGCCCAGGTAGGGCTTCCCCAAGGCAGGGAGCCTCAAGGAACCCTCCTCAGAGCTATTTCCCCATGTCTGCTCTGTAGCAGAGAGCTCTGGAGACTAGGTCTGTTCTGACTGGGAAACTGAGGCCCTGGGAGCAGAGCCATTGTTCTGGCGTCTTCACAGCCAAACACCTCTTGCACCAGGGAAGACTGAATAAGCAGTCCCTTGGGCTACCTTTTTTTGACTCTAAGGAAGAGACCCTGCAAGGCTGCATCTGGCTGAAAATCACAAGGGGCTGGGAAGTGATACCTGGAAAGTCAGTGAAAGAGGCCCCAGTGCCTAGGCTAAAAAAGCCCAGGTAAGGCTTCGACAGTGCCCTGGAACGTGAAGGCACCCTCCACAGCGCTTTTTCCCCATGTCTGCTCTGTATCTGAGAGCTCTGGAGACTAGGTCTGTTCTGACTGGGAAACTGAGGACCTGGGAGCAGAGCCATTGTTCTGGCGTCTTCACAGCCAAACACCTCTTGCACCAGGGAAGACTGAATAAGCAGTCCCTTGGGCTACCTTTTTTGACTCTAAGGAAGAGACCCTGCAAGGCTGCATCTGGCTGAAAATCACAAGGGGCTGGGAAGTGATACCTGGAAAGTCAGTGAAAGAGGCCACAGTGCCTAGGCTCCAAACCCAGGTAGGGCTTCGACAGTGCCCTGGAACGTGAAGGCACCCTCCTCAGAGCTATTTCCCCATGTCTGCTCTGTAGCAGAGAGCTCTGGAGACTAGGTCTGTTCTGACTGGGAAACTGAGGCCCTGGGAGCAGAGCCATTGTTCTGGCGTCTTCACAGCCAAACACCTCTTGCACCAGGGAAGACTGAATAAGCAGTCCCTTGGGCTACCTTTTTTGACACTCTAAGGAAGAGACCCTGCAAGGCTGCATCTGGCTGAAAATCACAAGGGGCTGGGAAGTGATACCTGGAAAGTCAGTGAAAGAGGCCACAGTGCCTAGGCTCCCAAAGCCCAGGTAAGGCTTCGACAGTGCCCTGGAACCTGAAGGAACCCTCCTCAGAGCTATTTCCCCATGTCTGCTCTGTAGCAGAGAGCTCTGGAGACTAGGTCTGTTCTGACTGGGAAACTGAGAGGCCCTGGGAGCAGAGCCATTGTTCTGGCGTCTTCACAGCCAAACACCTCTTGCACCAGGGAAGACTGAATAAGCAGTCCCTTGGGCTACCTTTTTTGACTCTAAGGAAGAGACCCTGCAAGGCTGCATCTGGCTGAAAATCACAAGGGGCTGGGAAGTGATACCTGGAAAGTCAGTGAAAGAGGCCACAGTGCCTAGGCTCCAAAGCCCAGGTAAGGCTTCGACAGTGCAGGGAACGTGAAGGCACCCTCCACAGCGCTTTTTCCCCATGTCTGCTCTGTAGCAGAGAGCTCTGGAGACTAGGTCTGTTCTGACTGGGAAACTGAGGCCCTGGGAGCAGAGCCATTGTTCTGGCGTCTTCACAGCCAAACACCTCTTGCACCAGGGAAGACTGAATAAGCAGTCCCTTGGGCTACCTTTTTTGACTCTAAGGAAGAGACCCTGCAAGGCTGCATCTGGCTGAAAATCACAAGGGGCTGGGAAGTGATACCTGGAAAGTCAGTGAAAGAGGCCACAGTGCCTAGGCCCCAAGCACCCGGGTAAGGCTTCCCCAAGGCAGGGAGCCTCAAGGAACCCTCCTCAGAGCTATTTCCCCCATGTCTGCTCTGTAGCAGAGAGCTCTGGAGACTAGGTCTGTTCTGACTGGGAAACTGAGGCCCTGGGAGCAGAGCCATTGTTCTGGCGTCTTCACAGCCAAACACCTCTTGCACCAGGGAAGACTGAATAAGCAGTCCCTTGGGCTACCTTTTTTGACTCTAAGGAAGAGACCCTGCAAGGCTGCATCTGGCTGAAAATCACAAGGGGCTGGGAAGTGATACCTGGAAAGTCAGTGAAAGAGGCCACAGTGCCTAGGCTCCAAAGCCCAGGTAAGGCTTCGACAGTGCCCTGGGAACGTGAAGGCACCCTCCACAGCGCTTTTTCCCCATGTCTGCTCTGTAGCAGAGAGCTCTGGAGACTAGGTCTGTTTCTGACTGGGAAACTGAGGCCCTGGGAGCAGAGCCATTGTTCTGGCGTCTTCACAGCCAAACACCTCTTGCACCAGGGAAGACTGAATAAGCTGTCCCTTGGGCTACCTATTTTGACTCTAAGGAGGAGACCCTGCAAGGCTGCATCTGGCTGAGAATCACAAGGGGCTGGGAAGTGATACCTGGAAAGTCAGTGAAAGAGGCCCACAGTGCCTAGGCTCCAAAGCCCAGGTAAGGCTTCCCCAAGTGCCCTGGAACGTGAAGGCACCCTCCACAGCGCTTTTTCCCCATGTCTGCTCTGTAGCAGAGAGCTCTGGAGACTAGGTCTGTTCTGACTGGGAAACTGAGGCCCTGGGAGCAGAGCCATTGTTCTGGCGTCTTCACAGCCAAACACCTCTTGCACCAGGGAAGACTGAATAAGCAGTCCCTTGGGCTACCTTTTTTGACTCTAAGGAAGAGACCCTGCAAGGCTGCATCTGGCTGAAAATCACAAGGGGCTGTGAAGTGATACCTGAAAAGTCAGTGAAAGACGCCACAGTGCCTAGGCCCCAGCACCCGGGTAGGGTTTCCCAAGGCAGGGAGCCTCAAGGAACCCTCCTCAGAGCTATTTCCCAATGTTTGCTCTGTAGCAGAGAGCTCTGGAGACTAGGTCTGTTCTGACTGGGAAACTGAGGCCCTGGGAGCAGAGCCATTGTTCTGGCGTCTTCACAGCCAAACACCTCTTGCACCAGGGAAGACTGAATAAGCAGTCCCTTGGGCTACCTTTTTTTGACTCTAAGGAAGAGACCCTGCAAGGCTGCATCTGGCTGAAAATCACAAGGGGCTGGGAAGTGATACCTGGAAAGTCAGTGAAAGAGGCCACAGTGCCTAGGCTCCAAAGCCCAGGTAAGGCTTCGACAGTGCCGGAACGTGAAGGCACCCTCCACAGCGCTTTTTCCCCATGTCTGCTCTGTAGCAGAGAGCTCTGGAGACTAGGTCTGTTCTGACTGGGAAACTGAGGCCCCTGGGAGCAGAGCCATTGTTCTGGCGTCTTCACAGCCAAACACCTCTTGCACCAGGGAAGACTGAATAAGCAGTCCCTTGGGCTACCTTTTTTGACTCTAAGGAAGAGACCCTGCAAGGCTGCATCTGGCTGAAAATCACAAGGGCCTGGGAAGTGATACCTGGAAAGTCAGTGAAAGAGGGCCACAGTGCCTAGGCCCCAAAGCCCAGGTAGGGCTTCGACAGTGCCCTGGAACGTGAAGGAACCCTCCACAGAGCTTTTTCCCCATGTCTGCTCTGTTGGGCTACCTTTTTTGACTCTAAGGAAGAGACCCTGCAAGGCTGCATCTGGCTGAAAATCACAAGGGGCTGGGAAGTGATACCTGGAAAGTCAGTGAAAGAGGCCACAGTGCCTAGGCTCCAATTCCCCAGGTAAGGCTTCGACA
>JAGTYA010000727.1:0-19225 GCA_024291935.2 Okapia johnstoni | reverse complement strand
GGGCGTCCCCCGGGCCCCCCTCCTTGCGAGACGTGGCCCTTGGGATCTGCAGCGACTCGAGAGCCGTCCTGCCTTCTCTCTGGCGCTGCAACGGAGGCTGGACTCCCTCTAGGCGCCCCCAGAGTGCCATCGCAATCCCTACATTCCCTCGCACCTCCAGAGCGGGACTCTCGCCTCTCCTGAGGTTCGAGAAGAGGCCCCAAGGGGCCAGTTCCGGCCGCAAGACCAAAGGTCCCCGAGGAACCCCATCGGGCAAGCGAGTCCAGTTCCCTGGACGTGAGGCGAGGGGAAGCCCAGCAGCCCCTGGCGATGTCAAAGGAGGCCTGGACTTCTCAGAGGCAACAAGAGAGGCTCCCCGAGGCGCCACGCCCCCGATTCAGAGAGGCCACCCCCGCTTCCCCCTGCGCCGCGCGGAAAAGCACGACCTTCGCCCCTGCATTCGAGGGGAAGCCCGATTGCCCTTGGCTGTGACCGGAGAGAAAGGCTGAGTCCCCTCGACTCCCTGGAGGCCACCCCACAGGTGCCAGTTATACCTGTCCCCTCCCCCCCTCCGGGGACCCCCGAGGGTCCTAGCTCCATGCCTGACGCGGACCCAGGGCGCTGCAGCGCCTCCTGGCGAATCCCGAGGCTGCTCGGGCCCCTGTCCGCTCGAAAGGAGGCATGGCGACCCCGCTGGGCTAACGGGGGAGACGGGCCGGGGTACCCGCCGCAACTCGAGAATGCACCGCCGCAAGTCGAGAACACCCCCCGTGAGGCCACGCCCATAGAGGGAGGAGGCGCTTTTCCCTTGCAGGGCATGGAGAGCATGCCCCGGCACCTGTTCCGGCTCCGAACGGGGCTTGACTCCTTGCGGGCGACTCCAGGTGTCCCCCGAGATCCCCGGGCCAACCTGCCAAGAAAGCGGGGCTTCCCGCCACACCGCGAGGGCGTCCCCCGGGCCCCCCTCCTTGCGAGACGGGGCCCTTGGGATCTGCAGCGACGCGAGAGCCGTCCTGCCTTCTCTCTGGCGCTGCAACGGAGGCTGGACTCCCTCTAGGCGCCCCCAGAGGTTCCCTGGGATACCCGTGTCCACAGGCGAGCGGAACCCTGAGTCTCCAGAGGCCGCTCGCGAGGGGCCCCCCGTCGCCGTCGGCCCCTCCTCTCGAAAGGGGGGTCCAATCCCCTTCCTGAATGCCATCGCAATCCCTACATTCCCTCGCACCTCCAGAGCGGGACTCTCGCCTCTCCTGAGGTTCGAGAAGAGGCCCCAAGGGGCCAGTTCCGGCCGCAAGACCAAAGGTCCCCGAGGAACCCCCATCGGCAAGCGAGTCCAGTTCCCTGGACGTGAGGCGAGGGGAAGCCCAGCAGCCCCTGGCGATGTCAAAGGAGGCCTGGACTTCTCAGAGGCAACAAGAGAGGCTCCCCGAGGCGCCACGCCCCCGATTCAGAGAGGCCACCCCCGCTTCCCCCTGCGCCGCGCGGAAAAGCACGACCTTCGCCCCTGCATTCGAGGGGAAGCCCGATTGCCCTTGGCTGTGACCGGAGAGAAAGGCTGAGTCCCCTCGACTCCCTGGAGGCCACCCCACAGGTGCCAGTTATACCTGTCCCCTCCCCCCCTCCGGGGACCCCCGAGGGTCCTAGCTCCATGCCTGACGCGGACCCAGGGCGCTGCAGCGCCTCCTGGCGAATCCCGAGGCTGCTCGGGCCCCTGTCCGCTCGAAAGGAGGCATGGCGACCCCCGCTGGGCTAACGGGGGAGACGGGCCGGGGTACCCGCCGCAACTCGAGAATGCACCGCCGCAAGTCGAGAACACCCCCCGTGAGGCCACGCCCATAGAGGGAGGAGGCGCTTTTCCCTTGCAGGGCATGGAGAGCATGCCCCGGCACCTGTTCCGGCTCCGAACGGGGCTTGACTCCTTGCGGGCGACTCCAGGTGTCCCCCGAGATCCCCGGGCCAACCTGCCAAGAAAGCGGGGCTTCCCGCCACACCGCGAGGGCGTCCCCCGGGCCCCCCTCCTTGCGAGACGGGGCCCTTGGGATCTGCAGCGACGCGAGAGCCGTCCTGCCTTCTCTCTGGCGCTGCAACGGAGGCTGGACTCCCTCTAGGCGCCCCCAGAGGTTCCCTGGGATACCCGTGTCCACAGGCGAGCGGAACCCTGAGTCTCCAGAGGCCGCTCGCGAGGGGCCCCCCGTCGCCGTCGGCCCCTCCTCTCGAAAGGGGGGTCCAATCCCCTTCCTGAATGCCATCGCAATCCCTACATTCCCTCGCACCTCCAGAGCGGGACTCTCGCCTCTCCTGAGGTTCGAGAAGAGGCCCCAAGGGGCCAGTTCCGGCCGCAAGACCAAAGGTCCCCGAGGAACCCCCATCGGCAAGCGAGTCCAGTTCCCTGGACGTGAGGCGAGGGGAAGCCCAGCAGCCCCTGGCGATGTCAAAGGAGGCCTGGACTTCTCAGAGGCAACAAGAGAGGCTCCCCGAGGCGCCACGCCCCCGATTCAGAGAGGCCACCCCCGCTTCCCCTGCGCCGCGCGCGGAAAAAGCACGACCTTCGCCCCTGCATTCGAGGGGAAGCCCGATTGCCCTTGGCTGTGACCGGAGAGAAAGGCTGAGTCCCCTCGACTCCCTGGAGGCCACCCCACAGGTGCCAGTTATACCTGTCCCCTCCCCCCCTCCGGGGACCCCCGAGGGTCCTAGCTCCATGCCTGACGCGGACCCAGGGCGCTGCAGCGCCTCCTGGCGAATCCCGAGGCTGCTCGGGCCCCTGTCCGCTCGAAAGGAGGCATGGGCGACCCCGCTGGGCTAACGGGGGAGACGGGCCGGGGTACCCGCCGCAACTCGAGAATGCACCGCCGCAAGTCGAGAACACCCCCGTGAGGCCACGCCCATAGAGGGAGGAGGCGCTTTTTTTCCCTTGCAGGGCATGGAGAGCATGCCCCGGCACCTGTTCCGGCTCCGAACGGGGCTTGACTCCTTGCGGGCGACTCCCAGGTGTCCCCCGAGATCCCCGGGCCAACCTGCCAAGAAAGCGGGGCTTCCCGCCACACCGCGAGGGCGTCCCCCGGGCCCCCCTCCTTGCGAGACGGGGCCCTTGGGATCTGCAGCGACGCGAGAGCCGTCCTGCCTTCTCTCTGGCGCTGCAACGGAGGCTGGACTCCCTCTAGGCGCCCCCAGAGGTTCCCTGGGATACCCGTGTCCACAGGCGAGCGGAACCTGAGTCTCCAGAGGCCGCTCGCGAGGGGCCCCCCGTCGCCGTCGGCCCCTCCTCTCGAAAGGGGGTCCAATCCCCTTCCTGAATGCCATCGCAATCCCTACATTCCCTCGCACCTCCAGAGCGGGACTCTCGCCTCTCCTGAGGTTCGAGAAGAGGCCCCAAGGGGCCAGTTCCGGCCGCAAGACCAAAGGTCCCCGAGGAACCCCCATCGGCAAGCGAGTCCAGTTCCCTGGACGTGAGGCGAGGGGAAGCCCAGCAGCCCCTGGCGATGTCAAAGGAGGCCTGGACTTCTCAGAGGCAACAAGAGAGGCTCCCCGAGGCGCCACGCCCCCGATTCAGAGAGGCCACCCCCGCTTCCCCCTGCGCCGCGCGGAAAAGCACGACCTTCGCCCCTGCATTCGAGGGGAAGCCCGATTGCCCTTGGCTGTGACCGGAGAGAAAGGCTGAGTCCCCTCGACTCCCTGGAGGCCACCCCACAGGTGCCAGTTATACCTGTCCCCTCCCCCCCTCCGGGGACCCCCGAGGGTCCTAGCTCCATGCCTGACGCGGACCCAGGGCGCTGCAGCGCCTCCTGGCGAATCCCGAGGCTGCTCGGGCCCCTGTCCGCTCGAAAGGAGGCATGGCGACCCCCGCTGGGCTAACGGGGGAGACGGGCCGGGGTACCCGCCGCAACTCGAGAATGCACCGCCGCAAGTCGAGAACACCCCCGTGAGGCCACGCCCATAGAGGGAGGAGGCGCTTTTCCCTTGCAGGGCATGGAGAGCATGCCCCGGCACCTGTTCCGGCTCCGAACGGGGCTTGACTCCTTGCGGGCGACTCCAGGTGTCCCCCGAGATCCCCGGGCCAACCTGCCAAGAAAGCGGGGCTTCCCGCCACACCGCGAGGGCGTCCCCCCCGGCCCCCCCTCCTTGCGAGACGGGGCCCTTGGGATCTGCAGCGACGCGAGAGCCGTCCTGCCTTCTCTCTGGCGCTGCAAACGGAGGCTGGACTCCCTCTAGGCGCCCCCAGAGGTTCCCTGGGATACCCGTGTCCACAGGCGAGCGGAACCCTGAGTCTCCAGAGGCCGCTCGCGAGGGGCCCCCCGTCGCCGTCGGCCCCTCCTCTCGAAAGGGGGGTCCAATCCCCTTCCTGAATGCCATCGCAATCCCTACATTCCCTCGCACCTCCAGAGCGGGACTCTCGCCTCTCCTGAGGTTCGAGAAGAGGCCCCAAGGGGCCAGTTCCGGCCGCAAGACCAAAGGTCCCCGAGGAACCCCCATCGGCAAGCGAGTCCAGTTCCCCTGGACGTGAGGCGAGGGGAAGCCCAGCAGCCCCTGGCGATGTCAAAGGAGGCCTGGACTTCTCAGAGGCAACAAGAGAGGCTCCCCGAGGCGCCACGCCCCCGATTCAGAGAGGCCACCCCCGCTTCCCCCTGCGCCGCGCGGAAAAGCACGACCTTCGCCCCTGCATTCGAGGGGAAGCCCGATTGCCCTTGGCTGTGACCGGAGAGAAAGGCTGAGTCCCCTCGACTCCCTGGAGGCCACCCCACAGGTGCCAGTTATACCTGTCCCCTCCCCCCTCCCGGGACCCCCCGAGGGTCCTAGCTCCATGCCTGACGCGGACCCAGGGCGCTGCAGCGCCTCCTGGCGAATCCCGAGGCTGCTCGGGCCCCTGTCCGCTCGAAAGGAGGCATGGCGACCCCGCTGGGCTAACGGGGGAGACGGGCCGGGGTACCCGCCGCAACTCGAGAATGCACCGCCGCAAGTCGAGAACACCCCCGTGAGGCCACGCCCATAGAGGGAGGAGGCGCTTTTTTTTTCCTTGCAGGGCATGGAGAGCATGCCCCGGCACCTGTTCCGGCTCCGAACGGGGCTTGACTCCTTGCGGGCGACTCCAGGTGTCCCCCGAGATCCCCGGGCCAACCTGCCAAGAAAGCGGGGCTTCCCGCCACACCGCGAGGGCGTCCCCCGGGCCCCCCTCCTTGCGAGACGGGGCCCTTGGGATCTGCAGCGACGCGAGAGCCGTCCTGCCTTCTCTCTGGCGCTGCAACGGAGGCTGGACTCCCTCTAGGCGCCCCCAGAGGTTCCCTGGGATACCCGTGTCCACAGGCGAGCGGAACCCTGAGTCTCCAGAGGCCGCTCGCGAGGGGCCCCCCGTCGCCGTCGGCCCCTCCTCTCGAAAGGGGGGTCCAATCCCCTTCCTGAATGCCATCGCAATCCCTACATTCCCTCGCACCTCCAGAGCGGGACTCTCGCCTCTCCTGAGGTTCGAGAAGAGAGGCCCCAAGGGGCCAGTTCCGGCCGCAAGACCAAAGGTCCCCGAGGAACCCCCATCGGCAAGCGAGTCCAGTTCCCTGGACGTGAGGCGAGGGGAAGCCCAGCAGCCCCTGGCGATGTCAAAGGAGGCCTGGACTTCTCAGAGGCAACAAGAGAGGCTCCCCGAGGCGCCACGCCCCCGATTCAGAGAGGCCACCCCCGCTTCCCCCTGCGCCGCGCGGAAAAGCACGACCTTCGCCCCTGCATTCGAGGGGAAGCCCGATTGCCCTTGGCTGTGACCGGAGAGAAAGGCTGAGTCCCCTCGACTCCCTGGAGGCCACCCCACAGGTGCCAGTTATACCTGTCCCCTCCCCCCCTCCGGGGACCCCCGAGGGTCCTAGCTCCATGCCTGACGCGGACCCAGGGCGCTGCAGCGCCTCCTGGCGAATCCCGAGGCTGCTCGGGCCCCTGTCCGCTCGAAAGGAGGCATGGCGACCCCGCTGGGCTAACGGGGGAGACGGGGCCGGGGTACCCGCCGCAACTCGAGAATGCACCGCCGCAAGTCGAGAACACCCCCGTGAGGCCACGCCCATAGAGGGAGGAGGCGCTTTTTTCCCTTGCAGGGCATGGAGAGCATGCCCCGGCACCTGTTCCGGCTCCGAACGGGGCTTGACTCCTTGCGGGCGACTCCAGGTGTCCCCCGAGATCCCCGGGCCAACCTGCCAAGAAAGCGGGGCTTCCCGCCACACACCGCGAGGGCGTCCCCCCCCCGCCCCCCCCCCTTGCGAGACGGGGCCCTTGGGATCTGCAGCGACGCGAGAGCCGTCCTGCCTTCTCTCTGGCGCTGCAACGGAGGCTGGACTCCCTCTAGGCGCCCCCAGAGGTTCCCTGGGATACCCGTGTCCACAGGCGAGCGGAACCCTGAGTCTCCAGAGGCCGCTCGCGAGGGGCCCCCCGTCGCCGTCGGCCCCCCCTCTCTCGAAAGGGGGGTCCAATCCCCTTCCTGAATGCCATCGCAATCCCTACATTCCCTCGCACCTCCAGAGCGGGACTCTCGCCTCTCCTGAGGTTCGAGAAGAGGCCCCAAGGGGCCAGTTCCGGCCGCAAGACCAAAGGTCCCCGAGGAACCCCCATCGGCAAGCGAGTCCAGTTCCCTGGACGTGAGGCGAGGGGAAGCCCAGCAGCCCCTGGCGATGTCAAAGGAGGCCTGGACTTCTCAGAGGCAACAAGAGAGGCTCCCCGAGGCGCCACGCCCCCGATTCAGAGAGGCCACCCCCGCTTCCCCCTGCGCCGCGCGGAAAAAAGCACGACCTTCGCCCCTGCATTCGAGGGGAAGCCCGATTGCCCTTGGCTGTGACCGGAGAGAAAGGCTGAGTCCCCTCGACTCCCTGGAGGCCACCCCACAGGTGCCAGTTATACCTGTCCCCTCCCCCCCTCCGGGGACCCCCGAGGGTCCTAGCTCCATGCCTGACGCGGACCCAGGGCGCTGCAGCGCCTCCTGGCGAATCCCGAGGCTGCTCGGGCCCCTGTCCGCTCGAAAGGAGGCATGGCGACCCCGCTGGGCTAACGGGGGAGACGGGCCGGGGTACCCGCCGCAACTCGAGAATGCACCGCCGCAAGTCGAGAACACCCCCGTGAGGCCACGCCCATAGAGGGAGGAGGCGCTTTTTTTTCCTTGCAGGGCATGGAGAGCATGCCCCGGCACCTGTTCCGGCTCCGAACGGGGCTTGACTCCTTGCGGGCGACTCCAGGTGTCCCCCGAGATCCCCGGGCCAACCTGCCAAGAAAGCGGGGCTTCCCGCCACACCGCGAGGGCGTCCCCCGGGCCCCCCTCCTTGCGAGACGGGGCCCTTGGGATCTGCAGCGACGCGAGAGCCGTCCTGCCTTCTCTCTGGCGCTGCAACGGAGGCTGGACTCCCTCTAGGCGCCCCCAGAGGTTCCCTGGGATACCCGTGTCCACAGGCGAGCGGAACCCTGAGTCTCCAGAGGCCGCTCGCGAGGGGCCCCCCGTCGCCGTCGGCCCCTCCTCTCGAAAGGGGGGTCCAATCCCCTTCCTGAATGCCATCGCAATCCCTACATTCCCTCGCACCTCCAGAGCGGGACTCTCGCCTCTCCTGAGGTTCGAGAAGAGGCCCCAAGGGGCCAGTTCCGGCCGCAAGACCAAAGGTCCCCGAGGAACCCCCATCGGCAAGCGAGTCCAGTTCCCTGGACGTGAGGCGAGGGGAAGCCCAGCAGCCCCTGGCGATGTCAAAGGAGGCCTGGACTTCTCAGAGGCAACAAGAGAGGCTCCCCGAGGCGCCACGCCCCCGATTCAGAGAGGCCACCCCCGCTTCCCCCTGCGCCGCGCGGAAAAGCACGACCTTCGCCCCTGCATTCGAGGGGAAGCCCGATTGCCCTTGGCTGTGACCGGAGAGAAAGGCTGAGTCCCCTCGACTCCCTGGAGGCCACCCCACAGGTGCCAGTTATACCTGTCCCCTCCCCCCCTCCGGGGACCCCCGAGGGTCCTAGCTCCATGCCTGACGCGGACCCAGGGCGGCTGCAGCGCCTCCGGCGAATCCCGAGGCTGCTCGGGCCCCTGTCCGCTCGAAAGGAGGCATGGCGACCGCTGGGCTATGGGGGAGACGGGCCGG
The DNA here is from genome assembly GCA_024291935.2 of Okapia johnstoni. NCBI lineage: Eukaryota > Metazoa > Chordata > Mammalia > Artiodactyla > Giraffidae > Okapia > Okapia johnstoni. Next base: position 11,174 of record JAGTYA010000727.1, on the reverse strand, counting down.
AGGTACCCGCCCGCAACTGAGAATGCACCGCTCGCAAGTCGGTGAGACACACCCGTGAGGCCACGCCCATAGAGAGGAGGAGGGCTTTTCCCTTGCAGGGGCATGGAGAGCCATGCCACGGCACGTGTTCCAGCGCCGAAAGGGGGCTTGACTCATTGCGCGGCGACTCCAGGTGTCCCCGAGATTCCACGGGACCAACCTGCAAGAAAGCGGGGGGGCTTCCGCCACACCGCTGGGGAGTCCCCCGGGCCCCCTCCTTGGGAGACGGGGCCCTTGGGATCTGCAGCGACGCTGAGAGCCGTCCTGCCCTCTCTCTGGCGCGTGCAACGGAGGCTGAGACTCCCTTAGGTGCCCCCAGAGGTTCCCTGGGATCCCCGTGTCTAAGGCAGGAGCGGAACCTGAGGTCTCCAGAGGCCGCTCGCGAGGGGCCCCCCGTCGCCGTCGGCCCCTCCTCTCGAAAGGGGGGTCCAATCCCCTTCCTGAATGCCATCGCAATCCCTACATTCCCTCGCACCTCCAGAGCGGGACTCTCGCCTCTCCTGAGGTTCGAGAAGAGGCCCCAAGGGGCCAGTTCCGGCCGCAAGACCAAAGGTCCCCGAGGAACCCCCATCGGCAAGCGAGTCCAGTTCCCTGGACGTGAGGCGAGGGGAAGCCCAGCAGCCCCTGGCGATGTCAAAGGAGGCCTGGACTTCTCAGAGGCAACAAGAGAGGCTCCCCCGAGGCGCCACGCCCCCGATTCAGAGAGGCCACCCCCGCTTCCCCCTGCGCCGCGCGGAAAAGCACGACCTTCGCCCCCCTGCATCGAGGGAGGGGAAGCCCGATTGCCCTTGGCTGTGACCGGAGAGAAAGGCTGAGTCCCCTCGACTCCCTGGAGGCCACCCCACAGGTGCCAGTTATACCTGTCCCCTCCCCCCCCCCGGGGACCCCCGAGGGTCCTAGCTCCATGCCTGACGCGGACCCAGGGCGCTGCAGCGCCTCCTGGCGAATCCCGAGGCTGCTCGGGCCCCTGTCCGCTCGAAAGGAGGCATGGCGACCCCGCTGGGCTAACGGGGGAGACGGGCCGGGGTACCCGCCGCAACTCGAGAATGCACCGCCGCAAGTCGAGAACACCCCCGTGAGGCCACGCCCATAGAGGGAGGAGGCGCTTTTTTTTCCTTGCAGGGCATGGAGAGCATGCCCCGGCACCTGTTTCCGGCTCCGAACGGGGCTTGACTCCTTGCGGGCGACTCCAGGTGTCCCCCGAGATCCCCGGGCCAACCTGCCAAGAAAGCGGGGCTTCCCGCCACACCGCGAGGGCTCCCCCGGGCCCCCCTCCTTGCGAGACGGGGCCCTTGGGATCTGCAGCGACGCGAGAGCCGTCCTGCCTTCTCTCTGGCGCTGCAACGGAGGCTGGACTCCCTCTAGGCGCCCCCAGAGGTTCCCTGGGATACCCGTGTCCACAGGCGAGCGGAACCCTGAGTCTCCAGAGGCCGCTCGCGAGGGGCCCCCCGTCGCCGTCGGCCCCTCCTCTCGAAAGGGGGGTCCAATCCCCTTCCTGAATGCCATCGCAATCCCTACATTCCCTCGCACCTCCAGAGCGGGACTCTCGCCTCTCCTGAGGTTCGAGAAGAGGCCCCAAGGGGCCAGTTCCGCCGCAAGACCAAAGGTCCCCGAGGAACCCCCATCGGCAAGCGAGTCCAGTTCCCTGGACGTGAGGCGAGGGGAAGCCCAGCAGCCCCTGGCGATGTCAAAGGAGGCCTGGACTTCTCAGAGGCAACAAGAGAGGCTCCCCGAGGCGCCACGCCCCCGATTCAGAGAGGCCACCCCCCGCTTCCCCCTGCGCCGCGCGGAAAAGCACGACCTTCGCCCCTGCATTCGAGGGGAAGCCCGATTGCCCTTGGCTGTGACCGGAGAGAAAGGCTGAGTCCCCTCGACTCCCTGGAGGCCACCCCACAGGTGCCAGTTATACCTGTCCCCTCCCCCCCTCCGGGGACCCCCGAGGGTCCTAGCTCCATGCCTGACGCGGACCCAGGGCGCTGCAGCGCCTCCTGGCGAATCCCGAGGCTGCTCGGGCCCCTGTCCGCTCGAAAGGAGGCATGGCGACCCCGCTGGGCTAACGGGGGAGACGGGCCGGGGTACCCGCCGCAACTCGAGAATGCACCGCCGCAAGTCGAGAACACCCCCGTGAGGCCACGCCCATAGAGGGAGGAGGCGCTTTTCCCTTGCAGGGCATGGAGAGCATGCCCCGGCACCTGTTCCGGCTCCGAACGGGGCTTGACTCCTTGCGGGCGACTCCAGGTGTCCCCCGAGATCCCCGGGCCAACTGCCAAGAAAGCGGGGCTTCCCGCCACACCCGCGAGGGCGTCCCCCGGGCCCCCCTCCTTGCGAGACGGGGCCCTTGGGATCTGCAGCGACGCGAGAGCCGTCCTGCCTTCTCTCTGGCGCTGCAACGGAGGCTGGACTCCCTCTAGGCGCCCCCAGAGGTTCCCTGGGATACCCGTGTCCACAGGCGAGCGGAACCCTGAGTCTCCAGAGGCCGCTCGCGAGGGGCCCCCCGTCGCCGTCGGCCCCTCCTCTCGAAAGGGGGGTCCAATCCCCTTCCTGAATGCCATCGCAATCCCTACATTCCCTCGCACCTCCAGAGCGGGACTCTCGCCTCTCCTGAGGTTCGAGAAGAGGCCCCAAGGGGCCAGTTCCGGCCGCAAGACCAAAGGTCCCCGAGGAACCCCCATCGGCAAGCGAGTCCAGTTCCCTGGACGTGAGGCGAGGGGAAGCCCAGCAGCCCCTGGCGATGTCAAAGGAGGCCTGGACTTCTCAGAGGCAACAAGAGAGGCTCCCCGAGGCGCCACGCCCCCGATTCAGAGAGGCCACCCCCGCTTCCCCCTGCGCCGCGCGGAAAAGCACGACCTTCGCCCCTGCATTCGAGGGGAAGCCCGATTGCCCTTGGCTGTGACCGGAGAGAAAGGCTGAGTCCCCTCGACTCCCTGGAGGCCACCCCACAGGTGCCAGTTATACCTGTCCCCTCCCCCCCTCCGGGGACCCCCGAGGGTCCTAGCTCCATGCCTGACGCGGACCCAGGGCGCTGCAGCGCCTCCTGGCGAAATCCCGAGGCTGCTCGGGCCCCTGTCCGCTCGAAAGGAGGCATGGCGACCCCGCTGGGCTAACGGGGGAGACGGGCCGGGGTACCCGCCGCAACTCGAGAATGCACCGCCGCAAGTCGAGAACACCCCCGTGAGGCCACGCCCATAGAGGGAGGAGGCGCTTTTCCCTTGCAGGGCATGGAGAGCATGCCCCGGCACCTGTTCCGGCTCCGAACGGGGCTTGACTCCTTGCGGGCGACTCCAGGTGTCCCCCGAGATCCCCGGGCCAACCTGCCAAGAAAGCGGGGCTTCCCGCCACACCGCGAGGGCGTCCCCCGGGCCCCCCTCCTTTTGCCGACGTCGCGGCCCTTGGATCGCAAGCAGACGCGGAGAGCCGTCCTGCATTCTCTCTGGCGCTGCAACGCGGCTGCACTCCCTCTAGGACGCCCCCACAGGTTCCCTAGGTCATTACCGCCGTGCGGTGATCCACAAGGCTTTTACTGATGCGGAACCCCTTGCATGATTGTCCTCTGTATGGTCACAAGGGCCAGTTCCGGCCGCAGGACCAGAGGCTCCCCGAGAACTTTCAGCGGGAAAGCGAGGTCCAGTTCCCGGGACGTGAGCGAGGGGGAAGCCCTGCAGGCTCTGGCGTTGTCAATAGGAGGGCCTGGACTTATCTGAGGAAACAAGAGAGGCTTCTCCGAGGCGCCACGCTGCCGATTCAGAGAGGCCTCACACCGCTTCCCACTGCACCTCGCAGAAAAAAGCACGACCTTGCTCCTGCATTCGTGGGGAAGCCTGATTGCCCTTGGCTGTGACCAGAGAGAAAAGCTGTGTCCCTCGACTCCATGGAGGTCCACCCCATGGGTGCCAGTTTACTGTCATTTCCCCCCCTAGCAGACCCCCGAGGGTCCTAGCTCTGATGCCTGACTGCAGGGGACTCACTGCGCTGCAGCGCCTCCGAGCGAATACCAGAGGCATCTCGGGGCCCCATGTTCCGAACTCGAACGGAGGGCAGGGCGATCCCACGCTGGGCTATCTGCGGAGACGGGCGGGGTTACCCGCGCATAAGCGAGAATGCACACAGCACGCAGGTCACGAGTAACACCACCGTGAGGCGACTGTCAAAGAGGGAGGGAGGTGCTTTTCACCTTGCAGGGCTTGGAGAGAAGGAACAACCGGACTTGTTACGGGCTACGGAAAGGGGCTTGACTCATTGAGGGCGGTCCGGTGTACACCGAGATCCCCGGGCCGACCTGACAAGAAAGAGGGGCTTCCCTCATTTATCCGAGGGCGTGACCGGGCCCCACCTCCTTGCGAGTTCTGCCACTTGTAATCTGCAGACGACGCGAGAGCTATCCGCTTCTCTGTGGCGATTGCTCAAAGGAGGCTGAACGCCCGATCTGCGCACCACAGAGCTTGCCATGGAATAACCGTGTCCACTGGCGAGCAGGATAAGCTGAGTCTCCACCGATCGCCGTCGCGTAGGAGCACCCGTCACCGTCGGCCCCTCCTATCGATAAGCTGTTCCAATTCCCCTTCTGAATGCTCCATCGCACTCCCTACATCCCTCGCACCCCCAAGAGAGGGACTATCTGCCTCTCCTGTGGTTCGAGAAGAGGCCCCAAGGGTGACAGTTCTGGCCGACAAACATAGGTCCCGAGGATACGCAAATCGCAAGCGCCTCCAGCCTGCCTGGACGGAATCCGAGGGGGATGCTCTGCAGCCCTTGTGATCCCCAAGCTCGCCTGGTATGCTGCGACCCCTGCTGGAGTAGGCTAACGGAGGGCCAGGACGTAAGATTCAGTGAGGCCACCACCCGCTTCCCACCTGCGCCGCGCGGAAAAGCACGAACCTTAGCCCTGCATTCGAGGAAGCCGATTGCACCTTGGCTGTGACAGAGAGAAAGGCTGAGTCCCTCGACTCCCTGGAGGCCACCCCACAGGTGCAGTTATACTGTACCCACCCCCCCTCCGGGGACCCCGAGGGTCCTAGCTACCATGCCTGACGCGGACCCAGGGCGCTGCAGCGCCTACTGGCGAATCCAAGGATTGCTCGGGACACTGTACAGCTCGATAACTCGAGGGCTAGTCGAACACGCTGGGCTAGGGGGAGACGGGCCGGTGTACCCGCCGACAACTAGAGAATGCTACGCCGCAAGTCAGAGACATACCCCCGTGAATGCCATGGCCATAAGGGAGGTGGAGACTTTTAACCTTGCCATGTGGCTATTGGAGAGCATTCCCCTGGAACCTGTTCCGTCTACCTCGAACGGGGCTTGACTCCTTGCATGGCGGCGCACACTTCTCGGTTAGTCTCCCCGATGATCCCCGGGCCAACCTGCTATAATGCGGGGGCTTCCCGCCACACCTCAGGAAGAGGGCGGCCCAACCGGGCACCCTTCCTTGCGAGACGGGGCCCTTGGGGATATGACAGCAACTCTTGAGAGCCGTCCTGCCTTCTCTTGGCGCTTGCAACGGAGGCTGCGACTCCCCTCCTAGGCGCCCCCAGTGGATCCCTAGGAGACCCGTGTCCACAGTGCGAGCGGAACCCTGAGTCTCCAGAGGGGCCGCTCGCGAGGGGCCCCCCGTCGCCGTCGGCCCCTCCTCTCGAAAAGGGGGGTCCAATCCCCTTCCTGAATGCCATCGCAATCCCTACATTCCCTCGCACCTCCAGAGCGGGACTCTCGCCTCTCCTGAGGTTCGAGAAGAGGCCCCAAGGGGCCAGTTCCGGCCGCAAGACCAAAGGTCCCCAGAGGAACCCCCATCGGCAAGCGAGTCCAGTTCCCTGGACGTGAGGCGAGGGGAAGCCCAGCAGCCCTGGGCGATGTCAAGGAGGCCTGGACTTCTCAGAGGCAACAAGAGAGGCTCCCCGAGGCGCCACGCCCCCGATTCAGAGAGGCCACCCCCGCTTCCCCCTGCGCCGCGCGGAAAAGCACGACCTTCGCCCCTGCATTCGAGGGGAAGCCCGATTGCCCTTGGCTGTGACCGGAGAGAAAGGCTGAGTCCCCTCGACTCCCTGGAGGCCACCCCACAGGTGCCAGTTATACCTGTCCCCTCCCCCCCTCCGGGGGACCCCCGAGGGTCCTAGCTCCATGCCTGACGCGGACCCAGGGCGCTGCAGCGCCTCCTGGCGAATCCCGAGGCTGCTCGGGCCCCTGTCCGCTCGAAAGGAGGCATGGCGACCCCGCTGGGCTAACGGGGGAGACGGGCCGGGGTACCCGCCGCAACTCGAGAATGCACCGCCGCAAGTCGAGAACACCCCCGTGAGGCCACGCCCATAGTGGGAGGAGGCGCTTTTCCCTTGCAGGGCATGGAGAGCATGCCCCGGCACCTGTTCCGGCTCCGAACGGGGCTTGACTCCTTGGGGCGACTCCAGGTGTCCCCCGAGATCCCCGGGCCAACCTGCCAAGAAAGCGGGGCTTCCCGCCACACCGCGAGGGGCGTCCCCCGGGCCCCCCTCCTTGCGAGACGGGGCCCTTGGGATCTGCAGCGACGCGAGAGCCGTCCTGCCTTCTCTCTGGCGCTGCAACGGAGGCTGGACTCCCTCTAGGCGCCCCCAGAGGTTTCCCTGGGATACCCGTGTCCACAGGCGAGCGGAACCCTGAGTCTCCAGAGGCCGCTCGCGAGGGGCCCCCCGTCGCCGTCGGCCCCTCCTCTCGAAAGGGGGGTCCAATCCCCTTCCTGAATGCCATCGCAATCCCTACATTCCCTCGCACCTCCAGAGCGGGGACTCTCGCCTCTCCTGAGGTTCGAGAAGAGGCCCCAAGGGGCCAGTTCCGGCCGCAAGACCAAAGGTCCCCGAGGAACCCCCATCGGCAAGCGAGTCCAGTTCCCTGGACGTGAGGCGAGGGGAAGCCCAGCAGCCCCTGGCGATGTCAAAGGAGGCCTGGACTTCTCAGACCTCCTGGCGAATCCCGAGGCTGCTCGGGCCCCTGTCTCCGCTCGAAAGGAGGCATGGCGACCCCGCTGGGCTAACGGGAGAGACGGGCCGGGGTACCCGCCGCAACTCGAGAATGCACCGCCGCAAGTCGAGAACACCCCCGTGAGGCCACGCCCATTGAGGGAGGAAGCGCTTTTCCCTTGCAGGGCATGGAGAGCATGCCCCGGCACCTGTCCCGGCTCCGAACGGGGCTTGACTCCTTGCGGGCGACTCCAGGTGTCCCCCGAGATCCCCGGGCCAACCTGCCAAGAAGGCGGGGCTTCCCGCCACACAGCGAGGGCGTCCCCCTGGCCCCCCTCCTTGCGAGACGGGGCCCTTGGGATCTGCAGCGACTCGAGAGCCGTTCTGCCTTCTCTCTGGCGCTGCAACGGAGGCTGGACTCCCTCTAGGCGCCCCCAGAGGTTCCCTGGGATACCCGTGTCCCCAGGCGAGCGGAACCCTGAGTCTCCAGACGCAGCTCGCGAGGGGCCCCCCGTCGCCGTCGCCCCCTCCTGTCGAAAGGGGGGTCGAATCCCCTTCCTGAATGCCACCGCAATCCTTACATTCCCTCGCACCTCCAGAGCGGGACTGTCACCTCTCCTGAGGTTCGAGAAGAGGCCCCAAAGGGCCAGTTCCGGCCGCAAGACCAAAGGTCCCCGAGGAACCCCCGTCGGCAAGCGAGTCCAATTCCCTGGACGCGAGGCGAGGGGAAGCCCAGCAGCCCCTGGCGATGTCAAAGGAGGCCTGGACTTCCAAGAGGCAACAAGAGAGGCTCCCCGAGGCGCCACGCCCCCGATTCAGAGAGGCCACCCCCGCTTCCCCCTGCGCCGCGCGGAAAAGCACGACCTTCGCCCCTGCATTCGAGGGGAAGCCCGATTGCCCTTGGCTGTGACCGGAGAGAAAGGCTGAGTCCCCTCGACTCCCTGGAGGCCACCCCACAGGTGCCAGTTATACCTGTCCCCTCCCCCCCTCCGGGGACCCCCGAGGGTCCTAGCTCCATGCCTGACGCGGACCCAGGGCGCTGCAGCGCCTCCTGGCGAATCCCGAGGCTGCTCGGGCCCCTGTCCGCTCGAAAGGAGGCATGGCGACCCCGCTGGGCTAACGGGGGAGACGGGCCGGGGTACCCGCCGCAACTCGAGAATGCACCGCCGCAAGTCGAGAACACCCCCGTGAGGCCACGCCCATAGAGGGAGGAGGCGCTTTTCCCTTGCAGGGCATGGAGAGCATGCCCCGGCACCTGTTCCGGCTCCGAACGGGGCTTGACTCCTTGCGGGCGACTCCAGGTGTCCCCCGAGATCCCCGGGCCAACCTGCCAAGAAAGCGGGGCTTCCCGCCACACCGCGAGGGCGTCCCCCGGGCCCCCCTCCTTGCGAGACGGGGCCCTTGGGATCTGCAGCGACTCGAGAGCCGTCCTGCCTTCTCTCTGGCGCTGCAACGGAGGCTGGACTCCCTCTAGGCGCCCCCAGAGGTTCCCTGGGATACCCGTGTCCCCAGGCGAGCGGAACCCTGAGTCTCCAGAGGCAGCTCGCGAGGGGCCCCCCGTCGCCGTCGGCCCCTCCTCTCGAAAGGGGGGTCCAATCCCCTTCCTGAATGCCATCGCAATCCCTACATTCCCTCGCACCTCCAGAGCGGGACTCTCGCCTCTCCTGAGGTTCGAGAAGAGGCCCCAAGGGGCCAGTTCCGGCCGCAAGACCAAAGGTCCCCGAGGAACCCCCATCGGCAAGCGAGTCCAGTTCCCTGGACGTGAGGCGAGGGGAAGCCCAGCAGCCCCTGGCGATGTCAAAGGAGGCCTGGACTTCCAAGAGGCAACAAGAGAGGCTCCCCGAGGCGCCACGCCCCCGATTCAGAGAGGCCACTCCCGCTTCCCGCTGCGCCGCGCGGAAAAGCACGACCTTCGCCACTGCATTCGAAGGGAAGCCCGATTGCCCCTGGCTGTGACCCGAGAGAAAGGCTGAGTCCCCTCGACTCCCTGGAGGCCACCCCACAGGTGCCAGTTATACCTGTCCCCTCCCCCCCGCGGGGACCCCCGAGGGTCCTAGCTCCATGCCTGACGCGGACCCAGGGCGCTGCAGCGCCTCCTGGCGAATCCCGAGGCTGCTCCCGCCCCTCTCCGCTCGAAAGGAGGCATGGCGACCCCGCTGGGCTCACGGGGGAGACGGGCCGGGGTACCCGCCGCAACTCGAGAATGCACCGCCGCAAGTCGAGAACACCCCCGTGCGGCCACGCCCATTGAGGGAGGAGGCGCTTTTCCCTTGCAGGGCATGGAGAGCATGCCCCGGCACCTGTCCCGGCTCCGAACGGGGCTTGACTCCTTGCGGGCGACTCCAGGTGTCCCCCGAGATCCCCGGGCCAACCTGCCAAGAAGGCGGGGCTTCCCGCCACACCGCGAGGGCGTCCCCCGGGCCCCCCTCCTTGCGAGACGGGGCCCTTGGGATCTGCAGCGACTCGAGAGCCGTCCTGCCTTCTCTCTGGCGCTGCAACGGAGGCTGGACTCCCTCTAGGCGCCCCCAGAGGTTCCCTGGGATACCCGTGTCCCCAGGCGAGCGGAACCCTGAGTCTCCAGAGGCAGCTCGCGAGGGGCCCCCCGTCGCCGTCGCCCCCTCCTCTCGAAAGGGGGGTCGAATCCCCTTCCTGAATGCCACCGCAATCCCTACATTCCCTCGCACATCCAGAGCGGGACTGTCGCCTCTCCTGAGGTTCGAGAAGAGGCCCCAAGGGACCAGTTCCGGCCGCAAGACCAAAGGTCCCCGAGGAACCCCCGTCGGCAAGCGAGTCCAGTTCCCTGGACGTGAGGCGAGGGGAAGCCCTGCAGCCCCTGGCGATGTCAAAGGAGGCCTGGACGTCCCAGAGGCAACAGGAGATGCTCCCCGAGGCGCCACGCCCCCGATTCATAGAGGCCACCCCCGCTTCCCGCTGCGCCGCACGGAAAAGCACGACCTTCGCCAATGCATTCGAAGGGAAGCCCGATTGCCCCTGGCTGTGACCCGAGAGAAAGGCTGAGTCCCCTCGACTCCCTGGAGGCCACCCCACAGGTGCCAGTTATACCTGTCCCCTCCCCCCGCGGGGTCCCCCGAGGGTCCTAGCTCCATGCCTGACGCGGACCCAGGGCGCTGCAGCGCCTCCTGGCGAATCCCGAGGCTGCTCCCGCCCCTCTCCGCTCGAAAGGAGGCATGGCGACCCCGCTGGGCTAACGGGGGAGACGGGCCGGGGTACCCGCCGCAACTCGAGAATGCACCGCCGCAAGTCTAGTACAACCCTCGTGAGGCCACGCCCATTGAGGGAGGAGGTGCTTTTCCCTTGCAGGGCATGGAGAGCATGCCCCGGCACCTGTCCCGGCTCAGAAAGGGGTTGGCCTCCTTGCGCGGGACTCCAGGTGTCCCCCGAGATCCCCGAACCTGCCAAGAAGGCGGGGACTTCCCGCCACACAGCGAGGGCGCCCCCTTGGCCCCCTCCTTGCGATACGGGGCCCTTGGGAGGTCTGCAGCGACTCGAGAGCGTCCTGCCTTCTCTCTGAGTCTAAGTGTGGGTGGCCTCTCTGAATCGGGGGCGTGGCGCCTCGGGGAGCCTCTGTTGTTGCCTCTGGGAAGTCCAGGCCTCCTTTGACTTCGCCAGTGGCTGCTGGGCTTCCCCTCTCCTCGCGTCCAGGGAATTGGACTCGCTTGCCGACGCGGGTTCCTCGGGGACCTTTAGTCTTGCGGCCGGAACTGGCCCCTTGGGGCCTCTTCTCGAAATCTCAGAAGAGGCGACAGTCCCGCTCTGGAGGTGCGAGGGAATGTAGGGATTGCGGTGGCATTCAGGAAGGGGATTCGACCCCCCTTTCGAGAGGAGGGGACGACGGATACGGGGGGCCCCTCACGAGCTGCATCTGAAGACTCAGGGTTCCGCTCGCCTGGGGACACGGGTATCTCAGGGAACCTCTGGGGGCGCCTAGAGGGAGTCCAGCCTCCGTTGCAGCACCAGAGAGAAGGCAGGACGGCTCTAGAGTCGCTGCAGATCCCAAGGGCCCCGTCTCGCAAGAAGGGGGGCCCGGGGGACGCCCTCGCGGTGTGGCGGGAAGCCCCGCCTTCTTGGCAGGTTGGCCCGGGGATCTCGGGGCGACACCTGGAGTCTCCCGCAAGTAGTCAAGCCCCGTTTGGATCCGGGACAGGTGCCGGGGCATGCTCTCCATGCCCTGCAAGGGAGAAAAGCGCCTCC